>SNQJ01S0022901.1:200482-214803 GCA_010110895.2 Picea sitchensis | reverse complement strand
TATAAACTGTGGTATGGAAGACCTGCTTCAATCAAACACTTCAAAGTCTTTGGGAGTAAGTGCTACATAAAGAATAATAATGAAAACCTTGGCAAATATGATGACAGGGATGATGAAGGTATCTTCTTAGGGTATGCTACAAATAGTAAAGGATACAGATGCTATAATAAGAGCCTACATAAATTGGTTGATTGTTTTGACATAAAGGTTGATCAAGAAATCCTTGTACGAGATGTAAGCAGTGTTGAATCAACAACATAAGATGTAGTTGAAATTCAAGATGAACAGGTCCAAGAATCAGAAAGAGAAGAATCTGAGTCAGATGAAGATACAAATACTCAGATAGACTCAAATCAGCATACAACATCAAATCCTTCCTCCAAAATTACTCAAAAGAATCATCCTGCAAGTCAGATAATTAGTGAAAAAGACAAAGGTGTACAAACTAGGAGAAGGATAATCAAGGACACCGAGCAATCACATATAGTCTCCATATCCATGGTGGAACCCAAGAACTTTAATGAAGCCAATAAAGATGTAAATTGGTTAAAATCAATGAATGAGGAACTGGATCAGATTGAGAAGAACAATACTTGGGAGCTTGTTCCTAGACCTGCAGATAATAATGTAATTGTCTCCAAATGGGTGTTTAAGAATAAAATGAATGAGCAATGAAATATTGTAAGAAATAAGGGTAGATTGGTTTGCAAAGGGTATGATCAAATAGAAGGAATGGATTTTGATGAAACATTTGCGCCCGTAGAAATATTAGAAGATATTAGAATGTTTATTGTTTATGCTTGTCATAAGAAGTTTAAATTCTATCAAATGGATGTCAAGTCAACTTTTCTAAATGGAGATCTAAAAGAAGAAGTCTATATGGAACAACCAGAAGGTTTCCAACTGTCAGATAACCCTGACTTTGTCTGCAAGTTGAAGAAAGCTTTATATGGCTTGAAACAAGCTCCTCGTGCTTGGTACTACAGACTAGATAAGTATCTTAAAGACAAAGGGTTCAAGAGAGGAATAGTTGACATCAATCTATATATCAAAACAGAGGATAATGATTTGCTCATTGTGTTGGTCTATGTAGATGACATCATCTTCGGAAGTAATAATGCTTCATTGGTACAATGGTTTTCTTCTTCCATGCAGTCTGAATTTGAAATGTCTATGATAGGGGAACTGTCATTTTTTCTTGGTCTACAAATTACTCAGAGGTCTGAAGGAATATTTTTTTCTCAGGACAAATATCTAAGAGAAATATTGAAAAGTTTTCAAATGGAAGATTCTACACTTGTGAGCACACCTATGGTCACTGGATGCAAGCTAATAAAGGATGATGACTCACATGATGTTGATCAGAGTTCATATAGGTCTATGATAGGTATCCTGTTGTACATCACAACATCTCGTCCAGACATAATGCATGTTGTTGGAATGGTAGAAAGGTATCAGTCTGCACCTAAACAGAGTCATTTTATAGTTGTCGAAAGAATATTCAAATATTTGAAAGGAATGATGAAATATGGCCTATGGTATCCTAGGAAACAGAATTTTCAACTATCAGTCTATTCAGATGCCTATTGGGCTAACTACGTGGATGAAAGGAAAAGAATGAGTGGAGGTGATTTCTTCTTATTAGATTCCCTTGTAGCATGGTTGAGAAAGAATCAAGGTTCCATTTCCTTATCAACTACAGAAGCTGAATACATTGCAGTTGCCACTTGCTGTACCCAAGTATTGTGGATGATTCATACACTTGCAGACTTGGAGGTAAAATATACTGCACCGATCCCAATTCATTGTGATAATACTAGTGCAATTAGTGTATCAAAGAATCTTGTAGTTCACTCCAATACCAATCACATACCCATCAAGTATCACTTCTTGAGGGAACAGGTGACCAACACTGTTGTTTCTTTGCATTATATTCCATCCAAAGATCAGATTGTTGATATATTCACTAAACCGCTTGCAAAGGCTCAGTTTGAGTATCTACGCTAGAAGTTGGGCGTGACCCCGTTATCCAGCTAAAATAGTCTATCTGATTAGGGGGGAGAGTTCTCCTAGTATATGTGATCAGGGGGAGAGTGATCTTAGTATATCTGATCAGGGGGAGAACAGAGTCAATCTCTGTTTTCTTTGACATTGATGTCAAAGGGGGAGAAGAAGGTGTGGTCTGGATGTTACAGTTGGAGATCTAAGCAGCCTTTTAGGGTTTCCATCAATGCCAAAGGGGGAGATTGTTGGCATGTTTTACAGGAAAGCGTGTTCTTGTCATTGATGACAAGAACAACAACATCGATGGTAAACAAAGATCAAAACTCAGAAGGGAAAGTGCAGTACAGAAACGTGATCAGGATCAACATCTCCACAAGACAAACTAGGACCATTGAGAATTCGAATACCCGAATACCCGATAATCGTTGGATCGCTTTTTAAGTGGAAGGATAGGATAAGCCAAAAGAGCAGCACCGAAGATAGATCGAGCCATTGATCTAAGAACATGATTGACGAACAACATCTGGTTCATGTCAAAAGTTGCGAGGAGGTTACCATTCGGGGAATGTCACTTCAGGGGAATTGCCAAGTTGAAAGTTGAATTACTCGAAGACCGAAATACGAAATGAATAAGGACCATATGATCTAGAGAAAATGTGAGGACCATTAGATTAGGGAGAACCATGTCAGCAAACCATGTCTACAAGGACATGTGGCAGACCAAGTTGGCAGACCACGTCAGCCATCAGATTGAATTAGTGGAAGGACAGGATAAGCAAGGGCTAAGATTTGAGATCTCGATCACCCAAATATATTTCAGTCATCGGATCAACTTAAGTGGAAGGATAAGATAAATAGGGCACAAGTTTTGAGAATTTGATTATCAGAATATCCGTCAATCGTCAGATCAAATTAAGTGTAAGGATAGGATAAGAAAAGATGGAGAGTGGTTGGATTTAATCCAAGGCAAAGATGCGTCGTAGATAGATCCATTTGTTGATATGAGATCTTGATCAAACAAACAACATTTGTTTTGGGTATAAATATTTGAGGAGGTTACACTCCAGAAAAATCACTTCGAGAGTTTCAATTTGAGATTTGAAATTCCTGAAGCCCAGAGAGCTGAAATAAATTCTCGACCGTAAGATCGTCCGAAGAAGATCTGAGTCATAAGATCGTCTGAAGCAGATCTCAAGCGTCACATCGTCCGAAGTCAATATGGGTTGTCTGATATAGAAAAGACGTATCGACCATCGGATCACCCGAAGTAGATCTCAAGCGTCAAATTGTCCGAAGTGAATCTAGGTCGTCTGATCCAGAGCGTCAGTTTGAATGTTTAAATTTCTAAATCCCGGAGACTTGGAGAGACGAAATACATTCTCGACCGTTGGATCATCTGAAGTAGATCTCATTTGTCAAATCTTCTGAAGAAGATCTCAAGCATTGGATCATCCGAAGTGAATCTGGGTCGTCTGATCCAAAGCGTAAGTTTGAGATTTGAGATTTCAGAAGTCTGGAGACCCAAAGGAGCTCTCAACCATTGATCGATGAAGGGTCCACAGAACCATCTATCTGGTTGAAAGGCCAAATTCCCGAAGTGGAGGGAGAGACATCGATTGAGAAGGATAGGTGTTCGCAGATCATCGACTCTGGAATATTGGCATACGGAGAAAAGTAAGGTTTGAGATTTGAAACTCTTGGAGCCCGGATCACAAAGAAAATCATAGTCATTGATTTAGGGAGGTTAGATCTGATCCACAGATCATGAAAGAAAAAATCTTAACCGTCCGCTCAGGAGCACCATCAAGATAATAAGATAGACGGTCCTATCAAATTGCGGGGATTGACGATGCGCGGACTTTAAAAAGTTGAAGGTGGTCCGCAATCGAAACCATGGTTTTGGAGAAAGGAAACATGGAGGCTCGAGGTGAATTGCGGGTAGAATAGTAGTTTGTTTTAAACCACCTTTGGATGCGCACGCAATCGTGAGGTCACATGAGTTCATCGCCCAAGGTCATATCGAGAAACAAAGATAGCACTCACTAGACCAAGATCGGGAAGCACCTTTTGAGTAGGCATTTGGTCACCGTCAGTGGTCACGTGAAGGAAGGGGCTTAGAAGCCAAAGAATACAAAAATGACTGACTGTAGTTACCAGAGATGATGAAGAGTTGCAACTTCCAGATAAGCGAAAAGAATCTCAGGATAATGCCTGCTAGTGATGAACAAGTTCAGGATAACTGCCAGAGAAGCCAAAATAATCTCAAGATAACGCATGCTAGTGATGAAAAGGTTTGAGATAACTGCCATATAAGCCAAAGAATATTTGGATAACTACCACTAATGATGAACAGACTCAGAATAATCGCTAGAGAAGATGAAGAGTTTGAATGATGATCAGGAAGAGGACTAGGTGTGAGAAAGGGAAGGAGAATGAAAAAGAGAGATGTTTTTTCGACAGTGAGGCATGGGTGTAGTAGGTGATGTGGTGCATGATCTAGAGGGAATATCAGAGACGCAGAGTGGAGGATGAAAAAGAAAATAACATAGAAGTTGAAGAAGGAAGAGGAGACATGGAGTTGTAAAAGACCATATCAGAGATAGAGCAAGTAAGTAAAGTTTTTATCTCTAAGGGTGGTAGGGTGGTGCTAGGGAGGACTATTTTCCTCAGAGTTTCAAGTGGGTTCTTGAATACAGGGAATTGTATCTTCCATCTGGTTGAAGCCTGAAAAACTAGGTTGGTAGGGTGGTGCAAGGGAGAACCATTGTTCTCTGTTATACATGTTGGTTCCTGTGTGACTGGAAGTTGGTGCTTCCATCCAGTTGGTGCTGGAACACTCAGGGAGTTGGTGCTTCCTTCTAGTGGGTGTTAGAGAAACCAGAGATTTTGTGCTCTGAGAAAGTTGGAGCTTGTTAAAGAAGAGGTTGTAACCTCATTTTGAGTGGGTGCTCAAAGAAATATGATGTACATAACTTAAAATATTGCCTATCATTCAAAGAAGAAGAAGTTCTCTCCCTTTATGGGTTTCCTCGTGAATATTTGTCTCTATTTATATCATATGTGTGATTGATGCTTGTTATTTTTGTTGTTCATGTCTTGAATAATCTTGATGATCACTTGGAGAAGGTTCATAATATTTTAATAGGTATAAAATTGTTTAAGCACAATAACAACTGATTCACCCCCCCCCCTCTCAGTTGTCTTAGTAATTCCAACATCTTGATCATAGATAATAGTTTGTGGGAGCCCAAAATGAACCCAAACATGTGTAAATAAGAGCTTGGTGGTGGCCTTGGTTGTGATTCTCTTCTTGTAGGGTGCCAAAACTACCATCTTAGAGAATCGATCAACGACCATGAAGACACGGTGATTCCCATGCTTGGTTGAAGGCATACTGGACATGTAGTCCATGCAGATGGACTCCCAAGGCCTATCCAGAGTAGGAAGGTGGGTGTATAGCCCCTATTTCTTGATGGCAGGCTTGGCAATGGCACATGAAGTGTAAGATCGGATGTACTTACGAACATCTTGTCGAAGATTCAACCAAAAAAAATGATTTTGCAGTACTGCCATTGTCTTTTATGCGGCAAAATGTCCTGCTTCCCAGCTATAATGATCTTCATGGATCATCTTTGCATGGTCACTTGAAGGAACACAAAGCTGGCTTAGATGGAATAACAATCCATCCTGGAGATGAAAGTATGGAATTTATTTGCTTACGCTCAATGTTTGATAGGAAGTAGCGAAGTCAGATTCACTTGTACATAATTATGGCCATCCAGATGTATCATGTCCATGTGAGTTAAGAACTATGATTAGTGCTTCCACTGGGGGTCAAATAAGGAAATATGTGACATGGTTGGCTCTACCCTTCTTGTAATTGATATTCAAGTGGAATTGTTGTAGGTACATGGACCACTTCTCATGGAAGTCATTTTGTAACTTTCTTTGTGTCTTCATGAATTGTAGAGGCCTATGATTAGTGTGGATGATCATTTTCTTCCCCATAATGTAATGCTTCCACTGTCGACATGCTTGAAAAATGGAGTACATCTATTTTTTATAGGTGGGGTATCGAAAAATAATATCAGATATGTTTTCACTATGATAGGATACCAAATTCCCATGTTGAGTGAGGATTGCACTGATAGCATAATCTAAAGTATATGTCTCAATCTCAAATGATTGTTGTAGGTATGGAAGAATAAGGACTAGTGTTGAGAAGAGGTGGAATTTAAATCCTTGAATTCTTTTTGTTGGGGCATGGACCACACAAAATTGGCATTCACTCCACCCTTGGTTACCTGGATTAGGGCCCAAGAAATATGATACAACCCCAACAAAAAATGGTGGTAGAAGTTGGTGAGGCCCAAGAAGTCACGGAGCTCGGTCATTGTCTTTGGGGTCAGAAAAAAATGAATGACTTGGATCTTGGATGGATCCAAATTCACAACCTACTCATCGATTATGTATCCCAAATATTAGATTCTATGCATGTCGAAGGAACACTTCTCCAAATTGGCATATAACTTGTGTTGTCGCAGGATGCTCAAGACCTATTGGATATGATCCAAATGTTCCTACCAAGTTTGTTGAATATGAGGATGCCATCCAAATATACGACCACAAAGTATTTTTTGAATGGCCATAATATATCATCCATCATCCGCGTGAATGATTTCAGGGCATTAGTCAAGCCGAAAGGCATGACCAAACACTCAAAGAGACCTTCTTTAGACTTGAAATTTGTCTTCCACACATCTGTTTTCTCAATCAACACTTGGTGGTAGCCTAACTTCAAATCAATCTTACTGAAAAACTTTGCTCCCTTGAGATGATCAATAAGATCATCAATCTAGGGAATTAGGTATCGGTTCTTGACTGTGATATTTTTCAGTGATCTATAATCAATACAAATTCTCCATGTCCCATCCTTCTTCTATACCAGAACAATTGGGATCCCACAAGCTGAGGAGCTTGGTCTCATGTGGCCCTTCAAAATTATCTCTTGGATCTGGCATTTGATTTCTTCATTCTCCATAACAGAACGCATGTATACAGGGTCGTTGGGTAAAGTAGCACCAGGTGTCAAATCAATTGAGTTCTTTACCTGACAATGCAAAGGCACCCTAGTAGCCAAGGCAAATATGTCTTTGTACTCCTATATTATTCTATCCACCTGTCGTTTCTTTGTAGAGAGACCTTGTGTAGAGGTTTTGGTAGTTGCAGTGACCTTCCCTTCACCTTTCGTTCAAACCATACAAAGGAAAAATCTCCCGGTCTAAGAGACCACCTTTCTGCACTAGTTCACGAAGATCAAAGAGACCGCAACATTTGGGACTTTCTCCAGGACCCTATAGAGTTGATCTCCCAAAGTAATAATGATACTATGGGGCCTAGATTCATAAACATCATGACACTTCCACATATATGGTTGGCCTAGAAAAACATCACAAACTTCAAGGGGGGAAACATCACACAATACTTCATATTTGAATGGTTTGATGTCATAGTGCAGGAGACATTATTGGATAACGCAGATGCCTGTCCTTGGATGAGCCAATCGATGATGTATGATTGAGGATGCAACGTTGTTTTCAAGTTCAACCTCTTGAAAATATTTGTTGAGATCAGGTTCCTTTTCCTACAACTGTCAACACTGAAATGGAGTGGGGTCTCCTTCACCCACATCTATGAGTACTGGAAGAGGAACTCTCCTTCTCCGGGCTCCTCCAGTTCCTCTAGCTGGACTTTTGTGGTAGCAATGGTGACACTAGGTTCTTCATCAATGATCCATCTTCCCTTTTCCGATTCTGAATTAGAGACCGAGTCATCATATGACCACGAGGCTTTCATCTCATCGAACAATGATTGTTTGGAGCAACATTTATCAGTATTGTGCAAAGGGATTTTATGGAACTTGCACCACTTTCTAGTGTCCTTCTTAGAATTCCCATTACCCTTATTTTTTGGTGGATTGGGATGGCTATATTAAGGCTAGCCATCCTTGCTCAGTGCTTTTTCCTGGGAGTTAGGGCCACCCTTAACATACTTTGGATTTTGCGGATTTGCAGACCCAAACTCCGGCTTGTTCTTCTGCTTAATTTTCTACTCGATTTCGATAGCATATTGATAAGTGGATCCTAATGAAAAGATTTCCAAAAACTCCATTTCATTTTGGATGTACCTATGTAGATCCCCACGATATTTTAGGACCATATGTTGCTCTAATTATTTGATACCCAGCTTGGTGGACAAGGTATGGAAGGTATTTGTAAAATTTGGCACTGTTTTGCCCCTCTCTTGGCGCAGTGTGGTCCATCTCATGTATTGTTCATCGTAATTTTCAACAAGGTAATATTGTTCCTTGAGGGAATCAACAAAATCTTCCCAAGTGGGTCCTGGACCAAAAATCGAAGACTGTTCCTCGGTATGTTTCTCACAGTAATTGTCCCACCAATATACGAGATGGGGAAGTGCCTTAAGGATCACGAAGGTGATCTTTTCACTATTGGAAAAAATGTTGACAAAGAAATAACCCTCTAGTAGATTTAACCATTTTTCCAAAGTGTTGGAGTCTATCCGACCTTCAAATAAAGGAATATCAAAGTCAACTTGTACCTTGAAGGGTGTCACACCTTTGAAGTGACTTCTGGTTGAAGGTACATCCATTGTTGTAAGAAATCGTCAAAGGATCTGGGATAAATTATCCATCATCTCGTTCCTCTATCAGGTGAGGGATTCCTTGAGCAATAGTTTGAAAGGATCTCCTGTTCCATCATCCCTCTTTTCTTCCATAATGGGAGGTTGCTTGGGAGGGAGAGAGCAGTTTCCCTCAAGAGAAACAATCTTGAGACCCAACTCTTTATACCTTGACCTCATTGGGGACATGCATTAAGAACGATAAGGAGTAGATTGCTCTGATACCACTGATCTAGATTATTTTGGGACTGATATGAAGGAAGAAATATAATAGAGATATAACAAGGAAATACACAAAGATATGACAAGGAACAAGGTAATACAGTAAAACTCAGATTCTATTAACGTCTCTATGAAATACAAAAGACTGTAAAATGCAAAAGCACATAAGCTAGCTAGAATGGTGGTATCTTATCTTTGATAAGAGATGTTTCAGCTATGCTCATTCACAATAAGTTGATTACAATGAGGCTCCAAAGGCCTTTTTAACATAAAAAAGAAATGAGAAAAAAATAAAAATCCAAAACCCTAACCCTGGGAGATGAAACACCAAAAGGTTTGTGGGCCCCAATGGGGTTAGTTGATACGTCAACTTCCCAAGGGTGTAAATTTTGCATACAAACTTCGTTTGGGGTGTTTGATACCTCGTCGAAAAGGTCTAGCTGAGGAAAACATATTTTTTTTCAGCCTAGCATTTTCCTTTGGCTACATGCTATGCGCTTCCGAGCCAAAACAATGTCGTTTAGGGCCTCAAAACAACCCCAAAAGTTTAGGACCCGAAAACAATTATAGAAAAACTGTCAAAATGGAAAATTGTTATTTGAGCCAGTGGAATAGGTGGGTGGCCACCAATGTCCACCTAGATCAATGGTTAATTTGAGAAGGGGAAGATGAAGAAAATAATGGGAGTGAAGTTCATGGTGATGCACATCTGGTTCACACTAAGTGAAACAATAATGGATAATCCTATGAGCGAGATGATTTACTTAAATAATTCTATAGGAAAGGGTAAATATAGTCCAATAAAGATATATGAGGACGAGTACTATAAACAATGTCTTAGATTTCATGATTTTTAGTGTTAATATTAGATGATTAATAAATACAAGAACCTAATCGAAATACATTTCAATCCAAGAATGGTTTAATGCCTAACTCCTAATTCCTCCTTCACCCAACTTCGAACAATGCTAGTGCAAATGTTTCTTTTTGGTTGCTAATAGAGAGATGTGCTTGTATCTAAGATCAAGCTCCACTACACCAGCAAAGAAATTTGGAGAGCACCATCCACCTTTTCCCCACTTGGATGATCACTTACATGATGATCTCTAAACCTGTGATCAATTCTCCCATCACTTTCATTCAAGTTAGAGTTTCTTATTCAATGAAATCAATTTGTATTCATTTACACATGTTGTAACATTCATGAAATATGTTTGATATAAAGAGGGTTCATATTCTCCTATTGTTGAATTCCAACAATACGAGACTCACACGACCTCCATATGGATCTATATCCAAAACCATTACTAGAATCTGAGTCAGATCCATTGCTAACAGTTTGATACCCTAATAAGTGTTGTTGATTTTTTTGGTTGGGGTGCAATAGGGGTTTTTTAGGGCACTAAATTCATTTATGCATTCAAAAATGCAATTTCAACAAAGAAAAATCGCAATTTCACCAAAAATTATATAGCTATATTTTGATGATGATTTAAAAAAAAAGGACCAAATTGTATAGTTTAGACTTCTTTGTCGATTAATCTTTTCCATGGAAATGAAAAATTCATTTCACTGACTTCAAGGTTTATATCTGGTCATTCCAAGGGAGAGAAGCAAGATTTGAAAATCATTCAAAAGTGAGAGTACCCTATCTACATCCATATGCCAACTAAACTAGATTGATGTCTAGAAGCATTGAGAAGCTTTGAAAAGTTGTGGAAATAAGTTCTCAAAGGCTATAAATGACATCTAGGTTGAAGAAGATGGTAGCACAATATTCCTTGGTTAGTGTATTCCCACTTTTCCTTTCTAGAATATAAAATTCATCTAATCCTAGCAAGTGCCATTTTATTTCAACGTCAAATTGTCGATTAAAGCGTAGACTAAACATGCTATGATTTGAACCTTTTCAAATCACATTTTTCCGATTATTTTTGACCAAAATTTGACCAAAAAATTAGAAGAATTGTTGGAATTGTAGATATCAATTATTGAGATTGCAAAAATTTGGTGCAATAGGTGTTTTTCAAGGTACTAAATCCATTTATGCATTCAAAAATGCAATTTCAACAATGAAAAATTGTAAATTCACAAAAATTGTATAGCTGGATTTCGATAATGATTGCTAAAAAAAATCCGATTCATATAAGGTTTAGACTTCTTCATCGATTAATATTTTTTGTGGAAATGAATGATTCATTTCACTAATTTCAAGGTTTATATGTATGCTAACCTAAATTTGGGCGGTTGTTTTAGTGGATTGATAACTCTTTCTTTTCTTTGGAGGAAAATTACTTTGTTCTATTTTGTAGAAATTCTTGGTAGAAGATCAAGGTATCATTGTATTGTCTTTGATTTTCACATAATTTAAGGTAATTGTTCTCATAGTGTACATTTTAATCTTCTAAGAATTCAAAAGATTTTCCATCTAAGTCAAAATTTAATGTTCAAACAACTATGAATTTTTGTATCTAGCTTAAGATCTTTTAACTGAAATAAACAAAATCAAGAGAGAGGGGAAGTACCTTGGGATGGAACAACATTTATTTGAGTACAAATCTTTTAAATCAAGATAAATAAAATATGGGTATGAAGATTTTCTTTGTCTCAGTGAAGATTCATGAGATTTAAAAACTAGTTGCATTGTACATTGCTCACCTAAGAAATGGTTAGGATGATTGGACAAACCACATCCTCCTATCATGTGTCCATTGTCACCTAACTTCTTAAACAATCTATTTAATTTATTCATGAACTTTATTCAACTAATCCTCTATTAATTATTAATGGACCATCCAAAAAACAATTTTCCTATCTTCAAATAACATAACTTCCCTGTATCACTTTGGCTTTGATTTTCCTCTACTTTGTGGGTATGATACTTCTATCATAATAAAATATATATGAAGATTAATTTAATTAAACACATTCCAAACTCTATTATTATAGGTAAAGATTGATTTAAGTAAACACATACCAAACTCTATTATGATACAATGTGGAAACTAATGTTTAGTCCTGGGTCTTAAAATAAGCCATTTAAGATACTTTGTCTACCAACAAACAATTATAAAGATGGAAAAATAACTAATGCAAATTTTTATTTTTTTTTCATGAAATACACAACCCCTCTAAAATCTTTAACGCATTGAAATCATGTAAGTGTCATTGCTAAATTTTAGCATTGGAAAAGGGTTCTCACATATTTACACATCCTCCAAAGAGCAACCCGGTGTCATTGGCCCCCTAATTCAAGAAGCATAAAACTCTCAAAAGTTGTATTGACAGACTGTACATCCATAAGAATGGTGGATCCATATATGGTGGATCCTACAATTTTAAGGTTCAACATTTTCTTGTTGTATAACAGGAGATATCATAAATCTAGATTTCTTCTATTCTGAGTCATGTCGCATTATTTTATTCAAAGCAAGATGAATATTAAATCTTTGACATAGGTGAAAATTTGAATATTACTCATCACAAATTAACTTTACTCCACAATGCATATGTCTTTGGGCGGATTTGAGACCTTACATCTTCGATTAAATTTAGAAACCATTTGAAGTATTTATTTATACTAACTACCTTTGAATTCTTTAACTGGATTTTATGGGTATTGTCTAAACATTCTATGTTATGTTTTGACAATTTAGAATTCAATGATATAAATCTTGGTGAAATGGATTTTTTTTTAAATTACATTGTATAATTTATACTTTAAAAATAGAATATGGATTACTATGTGTTTATAATTATTTATTTTATTATAAATATTTATAATAATTATTTGTATTGGAGGATTTTTCTAGGGTTTTCATAGGGACCTCGGATGACGTTCTTCACTGATGCCCGAATGACATGCACCTCGCTTAGATCTAGTCCCCAGGTCCTAATATGACGGCTAGTGAGGATGAGGACTTGTTGGATTACACGGAGGACCCACTTTAGGGTATTAACATTTGGGCTTCCCTGGTCACATCCGCTTCCTCGATCTGTGCAACTCTCCCTGCCAAAAATTCACTCAATGACACCTACCTCTCTCATTCCTCGACATGCCCCATCCACGTGCTCTCCCCTATCTCTATCTCGAGTGCCACTTCTCCTACTCACTATGATGACACTTTCATATCATCATACTCTGGTGAGGCTCCCATGCCACAACATGCTCCTCGTGTGCATACTGAAGCCGTAGACTTTCTCACCTCTATGACAAATAGATATGCTTCCTCCACTTTCCTTCATGATGCAGTCATCGCCAAAGATCCACAATACCTGCCTCCAACATCTGCACATTTATTGGAGCCGATATTCCTGCAAACAGATAGATTCATCGGAAACATCCTCTCTAAAGACCTCTTCTATGGACACCTCCTGAGATCTACGTCTCCTTCTGTCTCTGCCCCTGAACCTGTTGACATAGTGGACATGAGGAAGCCTAAGAGATGCCTAAAGAGAAAGGTTGGAGCCATAAATATTGTTCATGGTGAAGACATCTATCTAAACTACATTACTGCCATGTAGCAGGAAACCCTAGTTGGGCACTTTACTGGCTAATGAATTTCTGCAAACAGTCTTCGGCACTGGACTGCTCAGACCTTCACACCTATTTTAGGGTATGGACCAAAATTTCTAGTCATTTCCAAGGGATCAATGGATTGGAACTTCCTTTTGGCCTCAGACACTCAAAAGATACTCTTAGGATGATGGTACTTTTGTACACAAGCTATGTTCCCGGATAGATGGCTAGCTGAGTTTGATGCCACCACAAAGAGACTGGAGATCACCCTGGTATGGGTTTGTCTTCAAATAATTTGGGAATTTAATTATATATTTTATAAAGATGACCGCTCTTACATCTCTTCGGGCTATATGGGAATGGATAGAATTTTGGTGGGTATCAAGCTATGTGACAGTCTAGAAGAAGATATCACAATTTCCTTCAAAGGAACCTTCATTAATCAAATCCTCGACTACGAAGGAATCCCATTCAAGTGTGGGTGTTGTCATTCCTATGGTCATATTGCAAGAGATTGCACCAAAGAAGATAAGAGACACTATTGGGTGAAAATATTTGCAGGGGGATTGGAAGCGAACAAAAAATGTCCATAGGCTGTGTAGAAAGGGGTTTCTCCTGAGAGGCCCTCCTCTTAATTGAGATATGTGGTTCCTCCTCCTCAGGCGAGCACTCCAGCACCATCTTACTCCTTCAATCTTTCTTAGGATTAATCGGGTAAGACATATTCTACTCCCCCTGCCCTTATTCTAGTTTCAATTGCTTGTTCTTCTAGTGAATTAGCATCAATTTTAGATTGTGGGGGGTTTTCAGATTCCTTTTGGGGTTATCAGGGTTATCAGACACCCACTCTACCCCCCTAATTCCTATTATCCCC
>SNQJ01S0022901.1:158974-183805 GCA_010110895.2 Picea sitchensis | reverse complement strand
TATATAGGAGACTAGGAGGTATAATTACAACTAATGGCCTAAAGTCGACATAAATAAAATAACATTACTAATCTAAATTACAACTAATGGCCTAAAGCCGACATAAATAAAATAACATTACTAATCTAATATGCCCCAATTAATGGGTAATGAGCGAATATTAGGGCTTAACACAATCACCCATACTTACACAAGATACTATTTCTAAGGGGAATTTAGGCAACATTACCTCTACGGTTGTTATTGAAATTTTGATCAAGGAAGGTGTCATGGAAAATATTAATCTCGGTGTTAATTGTTCGCCCGAGGAAGTGGTTTCTTATACCTCTTTATTTAAATAATTTTGTGATGTCTTCGCTTGGAGCTGCGAAGAAATGTCGAGGATCGATCCTTCGATCATTGTGCATGAGATCAAAACTTACCCAGGTGTAAAACCTGTTCGACAGAAACTTTTCCCAGTCCATCCTAAGAAGACTGTGGCTATTAAGGTAGAAGTTGATAAATTATTGAAATCTAGCTTCATTTATCCTATCCCTTTGATGGAATGGGTTTCAAATATTGTTCTAGTCACTAAGAAGATAGGGACCATTTGTGTCTACATTGATTATAGGGACCTCAATAAGGCTTGTCCAAAAGACAACTACCCTACGCCTTTCATCAACCAGATCATTTATAATTGTGCAAGTAGTGTGATTTTCTCTTTCATGGATGGTTTCTCAGGGTACAACCAGATTGACATTTTACTTGCTGATCAGCATAAGACAACCTTCATCTTCCCGTGGGGAAATTTCTCCTATCGGAAACTACCATTTGGCCTCAAAAACGTTGGTGCTACATTCCAGCGGGCCATGCCATATGCTTTCCACGATATCAAACATATTGCGAAACCTTACCTCGAAGATTTACCTACCCATTCATCCAGTCGATCATACCATTTTGGTCATCTACGGGCTATTTCTATTCTATGTCGGTTCTAACGCATTCATTTGAACCCACATAAGTGTATCTTTGTTGTCGAATCAAGTCGATTCCTTAGCTTCCTTGTTTCTAAGGACGGGATTCGGGTTGATCCCTTAAAAATTAAGGCTATCCTTGCTTTACCTCCGCCTAATAATTTGACACACTCCAAAGTTTGCAGGGGAAAGCAAACTTTCTTCTCCATTTCATTTGTAACTACACTGATATTACCAAAGGATTTATGCGATTATTGCAGAAAGACACCCATTTCATCTGGGATGACACTGCTCAACTATATTTTGTTGCTCTTAAGTATGCATTGGCCAACACATCTCTATTACATCCTCTGGATTATACGAAGGACTATATCCTTTACTTAGAAGCCTCTACTTCCACTATTACTATGGTGTTAGTTCAAGAGGACCCTAACGGTGACGAACACGTGCTATATTATTTGAGCAAAAGTCTATCTGGTCCAGAGCTCCAATATTCACATGTTGAAAAGTTGGCTCTGGCAGTCGTCATCGATGTCCAGAGATTTCTTCATTACATTTTTCTATGCACCACCAAATTTATCGTGGACTCTAACCCCATGTATCATATTCTGACCTGTCAAGTTCTTGGGGGAAAATATTCCAAATAGATCGTTATCCTTCAGGAATTCGATCTCGAGTTTGCTAAGACCAAAGCTAAAAAATCCTTGGTGTTTGAGGAGCTTATCTGCGACCTTCCCCATATTGATGATGATATTGAGCCTAAAGATTCTCTCCCCAATGAAACTTTGTTCCTCATTAGCATGTCCAATCCTTAGTATGGATATATCCTTCTTTATCTCCAGACCCAACGTTTTCAGCCTGATATCTCTCATGAAGAATGTCATCGTATTCACCATCATTCTCACCACTACCTTATCATCAGTGACACATTCTATCGTCGTGATATTGATACTATCCTACGACGATGTTTGACTCATGAAGAGGCTAAATGCATTCTTAATGATTGTCATCTTGGAGCATGTGGTGGTCATATTTCTGGGGTGGCTACAAATCAGAAAATCTTACGTACCGACTACTTTTGGCCCTCTATTTTCAAATATTGTATTGAGGTAGTCAAAAAATTCCCACCCTGCCAATTTTTTCACAAAAATGCACACACCCACCCCACTCCACTGCATCCCATTATTGTCATCGACCCCTTTGCCAAATGAAGCATTGATTTCATGCAGTGTAAGCCTACCTCAGTCGAGGGGCATGGCTACATCATCGTCGTCATCGATTACTTCACAAAATGGGTTGAGGCTATGCCTACCTTTCTGAATGATGGTCGTACTGCAACTCTTTTCTTCTTCAACCACATCACCACTTTCTTTGGTGTTCCACAAGCCATTGTCACTGATCATGGTTCACACTTTCAAAACCGGATGATGAGTGATTTTCATGCCAAGTTGGGTTTTCACCATGAGAACTCATCCCCATACTATCCTCAAGAAAATGGACAAGTTGAAGCCATTAAGAAGGTCCTGGAAAACATGATTCAACGTATGGTAGGGGAAAACAAGACATCTTGGCATCTACAACTTTTCTCCGCTCTCTGGGCTTACCGTACTTCAGTGAAAACTGCTACTGGATTCACTCCTTTCCAGTTAATATATGTCATAGAAGTTGCTTTCTCGATCGAGTGTGAAATTCCCTCGTTGAAACTCAAAGTATAACTCCTACCTCACACTTCTGTTGAAGAAGAACGCTTATTACACCTAACCAGGTTGGACGAAACACATCGTGATGCCTCTCTCGTTAACGAGACGTATCAAAAGAAAATCAAGAATCAATACGACAAATATGTCCATCCTCGTACTTTTGCAGAAGGAGACCTAGTCCTCGTTTACGACCAAGATCATGATAAGTTAGGGACAAGCAATTTAGAACCTCTGTGGCATGGTCCTTACATCGTGAAACATGTTTTATATAGAGGCACCTACGATCTAGTTGACGACGATGGAATCTCCTTGGGTGAGCCCCGGAACAGGCTTTACCTTAAGAAGTACTATGCATAGAACATCTAGCATGCGTGCTTTGTACATTATTGTATTTTTAGTTTGTTGTGTCTTTTCTCTTGCGTGAACAAGTTTTTCCTTAGCGGCTTATACTTTGTCTTGTGTTTGTGTGCGCAGATGACATCTTCCTTTCCTATCTTTGTCAAGTTTGCATATGGCGCTAGTCGACACACCCAGAACATTGCTTCTGCAACTTGGATCATTTACCACTCTAACAAGTTGGTTAGTTCAGGGGGTATTTGCTTAGGATCGACAACTAACAACATGGAAGAATATCATGATGTCATTGGAATTTTAACCGAAGCCTCCTCCCTAGGTATATCTCGTATGATCATTAACCTAGACTCTCAACTTGTGGTCTATCAACTTAATCGAATCTACGGTATTCACAATCCTATCCTATTACGTCTCCATCTACGAGTTCGTCGTCTTGAAAGAATGTTTGATTTTATCGAATAAAGACACATACCAAGAGGACTTAATACAACTTTGGATTTGTTAGCCAATTACATCATGGATCGGTATCTCGCACATAGATGAGGTTTCAAAAAGGAAATAAATAATGCATCATATGTAAATTAAACGCATCACAAAAAGACATCATTATTTGCAAACATCATTTGGAACCATAAAAACTCGGATATGTATATATATATGACATGATAGAAAATGTTTGATTACATCAAAAAGTACATAGAAGGAAACAATGTTGGGTCCTCGTGCCCATAACATCGTCATACAGACTATACAAAAAAAATCAGAGAGGTCCTAGTCTTCCCGCATCACATTGTGCTCTGAGTAGCACACTACTGCACAAGCTACGCGTCTCAGTAAGGAGTTAATACCCTTAGGGACTCCCACTGTGTGTCTCTGCAAGTGCAAGGTTATGTATTGCCTCCTAAGAGGAGGGACACCCATCATGAGATTGCGAAGGTTTGTCTCAACCTCCCGGAGACCCCCTGCCGCTACCTCATGATCTATTGCTATCTGAGCATCTCCATGATGCCCCAATTCTGGTATCTCTATCGGATGTGTTTCTCCCCTGTCTACACAATGAAATGATACATCCGTTAACAAAATATTCTACATACCCAAAAAAATAATAATATATTTTTAAAATCAAAAAACACTTGACAAGATTATTTTTGGTTTCTTACCTGATGCGTCCCAGTCCACCCCATCTAGAAGGACTAGGTCCATGCTCCCTGGTAAATCCACTCCAATGTATGGGAAGTATTCTATCATGATCAATTGGTGTCTCAGCCAAGTGAAGAAGTCATCAATGAACCTGAACTCTAACTTTGTTCCTAGCCTCGGAGATAGACTAGTCCAACTTTCCATACGTGGTTCTCCCACCAGTTTTATTGCTAATGTAATATGAGGTTGCATCTGAGGAATGCGTTCTAGGAAGAACAAAACCATAAATGAAATGTATCCGAACTTCTTATGTTTCCCTACTCTGCATCTCGAAATCTGTTCCTTCACATTCTGAAGGAATCCTGCACTCCAATTAAATAAAGTTGGCTCCAGACACTGTAAACCATAGGCCACCTGTGATCTTGAAACTAAGTGTGAGTAAGTACTTCCCACTATACTCGTAATGGATAATAGAATGGATCGAAGGGGTATATCCTTGATGTCTTTGATCACAATCCTACCTCCCACCAGTCTCGATCCTGGGACACAATGGTTTGCCAAGTACTCTTCTACATGCACGAGAAGTTCCCACTGTCCGGATAAAATAACGAGGGGGCCTCTTTTTGAGATATCAGTCAGGAAGTACACATATTCCAACTCAATGGTAATAATTTGCATCCCAATTTGGAACCCCTGCTCCACGACGTTCCACAAACCGATCATATACTCGAGAAGAAGAACCTCTTTCTTCATCTTTTGCATTTTAAAGAACTTGAGGAGACCACAGTTCCTCAATGTGTCCCTTGATCGAGGACATTTCAATGTGGCCACATCATTGAGATTATTCTCTCTTTATTTCCACTCGATCATGACTTTTGCCGAATTTACCTACAATCAACAACAAGCAAAATTCATTAGTCATGTTATTTTGACATTTTTTGGGCAATTAAAAACTTAAAAACTATTTTTTTTCTCTACTTTGGATGCTAACACTCCCTTTACACTAACATCAAAGTGCCAACACTCCCTTCGGAGGCTCACCAAGGCGCTATTAATTTTTCACAGCTCTCTCCTTACCCTTTTGGAGGAGTGCTGGCGTTTTTTGTTGGCCATTTCTTGTGTGTTTTGGGAAGCGCCCCTATCACTCCTACATTAGAGCATTGGTGCCCTCTTACCAATCTTAGAGGGGCATTGGAAAAATCAGGCAACAATCCCTCTCGAATTCTAGAGGAGCGTTGAGACCTTTTGGGCACTTGAAACATCCTAGGGCATCATTTTTAAAACTCAATAATTGCCTAAAACCAAAATGTGAACCATGCAATTTGAAGGAAAGGGAAAGAGCACCAAACTGATCTAGATGGTGACAGAAATACTTGACTGTATCTCCGAAACTGATGAACACAAGAATCAACCTCCAAAGCTCAATTTCTCCATTGCTAAAATATTTTCACAAATGAAATGGTAAAAGACAGTTTTTCCCATATTACTATTTATAAAATTTCATTTTTGCCAAAGCATAGTTATTTTGGGTTTTTGAGAAATATTTTGGAGGCATTATTAATACCATGGTGTGTAGTTTAGTCATTATTGGCAGGTTTCAGAGTAGTTTCATTTGTTTCTTATCTTGTCACATTAACGAGCATAGTCTTTCATTCGTTCTCACGCTCGAAAAAACACAAGAACACACCGAGTAACCGTTTATCTCTTTTTGGGACTCGCATGGATAAACGAAAAAGGAACCCCCTGGAGTTGTTTTTAAGCTCTTTTCAGACTCTCTAAATGTGAAAATATTTCCAAGTGATCTTGTTTCCTTTCCCACTCATTAAAATTTTTGAAAGAGCATCTTTCGAGTGATAATTTATCTCTTTTTTGGCCTCGTGAGACTAACATTATGAAAAAGGACAACACTGGAGTCGTATTTATGTTCTTTTTAGACTCTCTAAACATGAAAAATCACTAAGTTTACCTTCTTTGGACTCGTTAAACAATCATACATTGAAGGGACCATACGGGACTGAACCCTTACTTCTTCCAGTTCGCTAAATAAAGGAAGAGGGACTTATCAAAGGTGATTTATATCGATCACGTGTTATCCTCCTCAAGCTCATAAAATCAAAATGAGGTACTCATCTATCTGGATGGGGGAAAAAATTGAAGAAAGCAAGCCAAGCAGTTTTTGAAAACATTACAAGTCACTCTTACGGTCTCCCTTGAACACGACACTTTGTCTTTGCACACATTTTAAATTCGTTGAACCTCTACACTAAACCAATCCTTTGAGTTTTCTTACTCCTTTGAGTCACCCAACGAAAATCACAATATCCATTGCATCATCATGTTTTGGTCCATGTCATGTTTCTGTTGTTGTGCCTTAGTGTTTAAGGGAAGTATATGCCTCGAGAGTCAACCATCACAAATTTCCTGTTTCAATACCTATTTCAGTCCATGTTCATTTGATCCACCAATTTACATCTCTGTGTCTGTTCCATGTCGTTGATGGGGGATACATCAAGGCCCTCCTTCGACGAGTCTGTTCCTGTCGACTTTAGCACATTATCCGGGAACCAGAATTAGAAACCAGTTAGTACCTTGGGACCTGCATACCTCAATGGCAGGCCTCCTCGTGTCCGACAGTGGGTTTACATCATTGACCTTTGATCAGACGATTCTGCAGATGTTTGACTTCAGCTCATCTATTCACATTCACTTGACTGTACTAGGGTACCTTGGGAATCATTGACATCAATGGTTATTTTCCCTCACACTTGTTAACAGTTTACCTCATTGACCAGTAATCAAGTGGTCTCTGCCATGTTCGACATCAGGACATCTATTCACATGGTTAGATTCGTACTGCATCGGGATCGGTAAGAAGACCCTGGGTTGAGTGATCACTCAGGTATATACTTTTCCTAGGTTGCGACGAAGTTTCTCTTGAACATTGACACATATATTGTCACATAGATCCACTTTGTATTGGTCCATGGTTGTGTCTTGTTGTCTTGTAGATCCACTGTGTATTTTCTGTGGCTACGATCGGTTCATATCATGGAAGTATATATCCACATTGTCTATTGGGTGGCTATACCTTTTTGTTAATACAATTATGGATCCGAAGTGTATTTTATGGCGACCATACCTTGCAAGTCTTTATCACCCAAGCATAGGTATGCATGCCTTGGGTTTGAAACATATCATGCTATTTGTTTGATGGTTGTGAGCATCTTCTACTAGGTTCTCTGATTCCATACCCTTGCTTTAAAAAGTATACAAAGTACTTCAGTCATCATGTCTTCTAACTTCGCACTTTGGGGGGCAATTTTTTACACATCAAAATTACTCATTTCAATGATGACATATGGTCGTCATTACAAGCGTTACAAGTGTCACATTTTAGCCATAGTTCTCACAAATGTCGCAAACATCATACTGTTATCTTGCCTATGTCATGTCTCGAACGACATTACAAGAACACTTAAGATACCTTCAAAGACTAGTTTAAGAAGGAGAAATCACATGATAAGGAATACAAAGCTTTTACCATGGAAAAAACCACTCAAAAGTCATTTTCAGAGGCCAATGCTCCCCTACCCATTATTAGGGAGTACCATCGCTCCCTGCGCTCCTTTGGGGGAGCATTGCAAAACTCTGTGCCCCATTTTGAGGGAGTGCTGGCCTGTTTGAGGGAATCTTGGACTGTTGAGGAAAATCAGGGATAAATCCCCCTCATCTCTGGAGTTAATTGGATTTGAATATGAGGTCAAGGATGGATCTTAAGGAGGATCCACAACTAATGGAGAAATATCCTCAACCTATCCCAAGAATCTCTAAGATGGTTAGGCCTCTCCAAGCCTATATAAGGAGTCCTCTTCATGGTGAAAGGGAGAGACATTGAAGGCATCAAACTTATGATCTCATAAGGGATATTTATCAGTGAAAGTTGCAGTCATTCTGATCATGGAAATTTTGAGCAAGGGTCTGGAGAAAGAGAGCTTGGTGAAGCTGCTACATCTACATCTATGGTTGTAATCACTTTCTTTGTTTTCATTAATATATATATGTGCTTGGCCTATTTCCTTCAAATTTGTGTATGTTTCATGAATTTTTTCTTTTTGATAGATCTATTTTGAAGCTAATCATGGTAGGAATAGGAAGTATATTTTTTCATTGTTGTTCCTTCGATTGCAAGACCTTATGAAAGACTTGGAGATCAATATCAGCCTGGATCAAGCAAGGACAAATGTTATTAAAGGTATTTATATTCCTTTCTTCTTATTCCTTGACTAGTTTAGCTTCATTAGAAGGAATGTTAGTATTCAAAATTTGCACCTTTCTGTCTTGGTTATAGCGGTCTAGTATCCAAGATGAAATCTAGTTGTCCACAGGGGGATTCTCCTGTAACAACTGTATCCTCCAAAGTATTATGAAGCCATGTTGGACTCTTCCTGGTCATTGTATCGTCTCTAGGTAGATCCACTAGCTCGAGTGGCTCTACTGACTCCTCTTGATGATATGAAGGACAAAAAACTACACTGTACGATCATCCTTTGGAGCCTTTTTCTCCTCACAATCAATCTCCATGTGGAACACTCTATATCCCATGAAAGTACACTTCTCTCCATAAGGTTCTAGCTTTGTCCTCTTTTCCTTTAGTACATGGATGTATATTTTCCTATACACAACTCTATGTCTGAACAGTCTGATCATCTTGTTGTCACCATAACTGCCTCTCATAGCTATCACCTGTGACCTTCCCAGAACAAGAGAAATAACAAGGGAAAATAACAAATAAGAACAACATTCTTATGAAAAGGAAATAGGAATAAGAACAGGTTATGAACATAAAATATAATAATAATTATAAATGCATTATAATAGTTAATGAATAATTAATGAAGAGACACCTTCCCAATGAAAGGTCATGTCTCTTCATGGAAGGTCACCTCTGCGTGGGAATACAAGGCCCTCATTCTTAATGTATCTCATCATCCCATATTCATATACATTATTATTTAATATATTATCCTTTATGGAGTATAACCTGTTGTTCTACCCACATTGGTTATTTACCTAGTGAACTGGCTTGGTTCACCACAGTGGTATCAGAGCTTCGTCTCAATCCGGCTTTTGGCCACAAACAAAGTTTCTCTAAATTTTTTGGTCCTTGACCATAATTTTCCCTTGGCCATTTGAAGTCTA
Organism: Picea sitchensis; assembly: GCA_010110895.2. NCBI lineage: Eukaryota > Viridiplantae > Streptophyta > Pinopsida > Pinales > Pinaceae > Picea > Picea sitchensis. The sequence goes on along the minus strand of SNQJ01S0022901.1, from coordinate 174,459 downwards.
AAATTTCCGTTGTAGAATACAATATTGAAGAAAAATAAACAATTACCCAAAAATTAAAAAAACAAAAAAAAGAAGAGTAAAGAGATTCCTTCCACCTTCCATTGACAAGAATATTGAAAAGAAAGAATGGTTTAAAATACCACAAATTTTCCGATAAATTCAAGCTCTCTTACTTCAACACAAGAATTAAATATTTCTATCGTGGAAATTCATGTACAAGATTTTTTTGAACAACAAGTTTTCGTTTCCATAAAGAAAAAAGAAAAAAGAAAAAATAAATTATATATATAGAATAAAAATAAATAAAGAATATATATATATATATATATATAAGGAAAAAGAAAAGAATACGTTTTTCCTATTATAAAGAAAAATAAAAAGAATAAAAACAAAATATTATTACCAGCCAGTGCGTACCTCAATATCTACTATTTACAATATTGCAACCACCAGTTATCCTATACAACATTTTTCATACAATTTTAAGTGCAATAACTCTATTGTTCATTATACCAATCCATACAATTGCCATAGAAGTAAAAGGGTAAATTTCCATCGATTATTAAAAAGTCCTGACCTTTGTTAAAACAAAACAGAAAGGAAAAAAAAATTAATTAACTTACGTTATATTAATTTTAAGAAGTGAAAAATATATGGTGAAAAATATAAATTTAAGAAGTGAAAATATATGGTGAAAATATAAAGGAGGATATACACAAAAGTCAAAGTTTTAATTAAAGGTTGTTTTTAAAAGTTCACACCTAGAGTTAAGGAAGGAGTATAATTAAAAGAGTTCTTTTGGAAAGTGAAGGTAATATTAAATTACTTTTCATTAATCATCATGGGAAGAAAAAGAGATTAAGAGTATGTTCATTTTGTGGTAAAGCATAAGAAAACATTCAAGTTTTTTTATCTTCTATATATATATATATATATATATAAACAAGAATTATGAAGGTAATTATAACGTCAATTCAAATTAAAAAATTGATTTTAAGGAAGAAATATTTTCTGGTAAAAATCATCAAACTAGATGCATCAAATTATTAACATTTAGAGGAAATATTCAAGAAAAAGAAGTTAGCATCCACATTTGCCCAAATAAGAAGAAAAATCACATAAGTATGGATTTGGCAAATCAATTAATAATTCCAAAGACAAATGTAATCGAAACAAAAGACTCTTTTGTTTTGCAATAAATATGACATCGAGGCTTTTATGAAATGTAATCGAAACTCATATTGAATTTCGAGGTTACAACTATATATGAAAAAGAAGTTGATATAATCCTCATCTCGACTTGGTTAGAGATGCTGGGTAGCTTAATATTAAACCTTGAGAAAAAGTTTTTAATGTTTTCCTACAAGAATAAAAAATCAAAATTACATGACATCTCAATGAAGTCAGATTCAATATCTACGTCAAAATATCTTGATCATATATCCAAAATACTATTGTCATACAAACAACATTCAATACTTGAGATCCAAAAAGAAAGTGACAAAATTGTCATAAACAAAGACACAGAAATTTGTCACCTAAAAGCCCATAATCAAAGTTTACTCACCCAGATTAAGGAGATAAAGAGTGATAAGAAGACGGTATAAGACAAGTTAGAACAACTTACCAATAAGGAATCATTGGTTGATAAAGAGACAATGACTGAACCTATGGAACTACAAAATTCTTCAAATGGAAACAACCTGATGGTAAAGAGGTATTCACATGTCGAAGTAGAAACAAGCCAAGGCTATGAAGAAGACTCAATTCCAAGTGTTAATAAAGAAGAATATACAAGTACAAGAAGTAAAGATCAGGTTGCAAGGATGCCTTATAGACTTCCTAATCACAAAAATATATACTTCAACCAATCAATGTATCCATAGAAACAAATGACAAATATGTCAAAAATTATTACCTCCATTACAAATGATGCTCAAGGTAGAAGTTATCATGGGAGTCAAAATACATCAAATTGTGTACAAGAACCCCATAAAATCCTCATTGTGTAGAAGATTGATTTAAGGTCGGCAGACTCCCTTACAATTCGACGGTTCTACGCAATGCTTAGAATATCTTGTCGTTTCAATTCCTCAACGATCACTAATTTAGGGATAAAGAATAAGTAGACGATATTACAAGCTAGAGAAATAGATAAGTCTTCCATAAGTATGCTTTGAGGACAAAGGATTTTTAAGGGGAAAGCAATGTTATGAACATAATACATAATAATAAATATAAATACATTATAATAGTTAATCAATAATTAATGAAGAGACACCTTCCCAATGAAAGGTCACGTCTCTTCATGGAAGGGAACCCCTGCGTGGGTATATAAGGCCCTCATTCTTATTGTATCTCATCATCTCATATTCATATACATTATTATTTAATATATTATCCTTTATGGATTATAACATGTTGTCCTACCTACATTGGGTATTTACCTAGTGAACCGGCTTGGTTCACCACATAACAAAAAAAAGAAATAAGAACAACACTTTTCTAGTCTTGTGACCAATTATTTCTCCATGGTAACCTGCTCGAAACAAGAACAAGAGTAAGAAAAAGAATAACACTTCTCTAGTGTTGTTACCATTCATTCCTTCTTGGTAACCTGCTCGGAACAAAATAAGAACATCTCCATGGTAACCTCCATGGAATCTGCATGGTAACCTGCCTGGGACAAAGACAACAACCAAGAACATCTCCTAGAAGACATCAATGTTATCTTGTAAATAAGTGCATAATTAGTACTAAATAGTGATAATTTACATAACAATCATTGTACCAACAATATTGAAGTGTTACTAAACATTTGATAACAAAATTACTCATCATTAATAGAACTCTAAAGATTGTTTTCCGAGTTACAACATTTTCTTAAGATGCAGCAATATGAAATATCAAACCTGATATGGAAACCTAGAGTCTTGCTTCTATTATTCCATTTTATTTTGTGTTGTCATATACTATAGGAGACATCACTACTTCTACCTCTAGCTCTTGAGCTTCCTCTGAGTGCACTATATCTAAGATCCTTTTGGATCTACTGTCACTGCTTGAATGAATGTCCTTTTTTTTCCAAGTGAAAATATCCTTAAAAAACCCTCATGATGTAACTTATATAAAAGTGTGTAGCTATGAAATTTGTAACACCGTCCTTATTGTATTCTAATATGATATAGTACATCATCTCAACAAGAAGAAGTTAGAAATCTGAATAAGAAGGTTCAATGTTAGGAAAAATGTTAATAGCATGAAAACCCTAAAATTTCAATTTTGACGGATTATCAGTCTAAGAAGTGCAGTAGGTGCACTAGGGAAAGCCGAGTTGGTATATGCTAATATTCTTCTCAACTCAACCCAATAATTTTCTCAGCAAGCTTTACAGAATGTTGTTGCAACTGCCATAGTAGGTTTTAGGGTGAAATTTCAACTTTCACTGCAGTCTAAGAGGTGCAACAAATGTGCAGGAGCAAGGTGAGTTGATCAATGGTCGATTTAGATCCAACAAATTCTCAATAAGTTCTCACATTCTGCCATCAATGTGTAGTTGATCAACTACACATTCTACCATCAAACTATGACTTCGTCTACAATTTTACTGTGGGGAGACAAAAAAACAACATTTAGGGCCCCAAAATGGCCCCGGAAGTACAATAAGATGTGTTGACCAGTTGGATTAGGCAAGAGGCCACCCGTATCCCCCTGGAGGATGTGTGGGGATTCATACATCCCTAGAAGTGTAGAAACCACAATTACAAAGAAGTACAGAAGAACGTGTTGAACAAAAATGGACACGAGGAATCAATTGGAATAGGTGGGTGGCCACCAATATCCACCTAGATCAATCCTCCCCCCTTATGAAGCAATGGTCTCCATTGCATTGAGTTCCCCCATCAGGTGAGGAAAATTCCGTTGTATTTGGTCCCGGGTGAGCCACCCTTGGTGTAGGAGTTTCCATGCCTTAACAACCCGATAAAGTTGGATCTGTTGTTGGCGAGCACCTTTGACCTGTGTGTCCATGATTTGATCAGTGGATGCTTGTTCCATGCCGTCAGGGTTGAGCTATGTTGGTGTCATCTTTTCTGTGATCTCAGAAGTGTCCAATAATTGTGGAAAATATGGCTGAAAGAGGTCCACATTGAATACTGAATGCAGACCAAGGAAGGGTGGAGTTTTGAGGTCAAAATCATTTCTACCCACAGCCTTGGTGATAGTGTAAGGCCCATAACGCAGTGGACAAAGCTTTCGATGGGGCCCGGTGAGACACTCCTTCTGTAGATGTAACCAAAATTTTTCACCAATATGAAACTAGTGGGGTACCCTGTGTTGATCATGGCATTGCTTGTACTTATCATTGGATTTCTACAAAATTCCTAGACCTGTTGGCGGATGTGATGAATCCGCTCAATGAATCTAGCGGCTTTGTCAATCGCATACTGATCAGGGGAAGAGTATGTCTATGTTGTGACAAGAGGGAGTGCAACATCAATGGGTCCCAAGGGTTGGAATCCCAGACCCACCTGAAATGGGCTATGGTCAGTGGAACTATGGAGAGCCATGTTGTAACTGTGTTTGACATAGGGGAGACTCTCGTCCCATGTACGTGGATTCTTAGAAATGTACATTTGAAGGATGTGTGCAATCATTCAATTGACGACCTATGTTTGGCCATCAGTTTGGGGGTGGAAAGCAATGGATTTGGTGAGCTTGGTGTCCAAAAGAGACCAGAGAATCTACCAAAAGGTGTTGAGGAACATGTTGTCTCGGTCGAATATGATGGTCTGTGGTATCCCAAATTGGACTCACACTCGTTCAAAGAAGAGATTGGTAGTATCTGCCACTATGACATTCTTATTACATGTTGTGAGGATGGCCATCTTCGAAAATCGATCAACGACCACAAACACGCAGCCATTTAATTTCTTGGTGGACAGAAGGCCAAACATTTAATCCATTGAGATGGATTCCCAAGGCTTCTCGGGAATAGGAAGAGGGGTATATAATCCCTGCTTCTTGATGGCAGGTTTGGAAATGGCATAGGCAATGAAAAATATGATATACTTGTTGATGTCCTGTGGAAGTTTTGGCTAATAAAAATGTTTCTGAAGAATGGCCACACTTTTCTCTATGCCAAAATGTCCTGCCACCCGACTGTAGTGGGCTTCCCAAATCATATTTACACGATTTCTTGTAGGAACATAGAGATGGCCTAGGTGGCATAAGAGCCTGTCCTGAATGTGAAAATCAATGACAGTTACGCCTGTACCCAAGAGCTAATATGTGGTGGCGAAGTTCAGATCTTTATGATAAAGTTGGGGCCACTCAGAGGCTTCATGTCCACAGGAATGGAGCATAGTGTTGAGTGCAGCCACAGAGGGACAATTGAGGCAGTCAGAGACACGATTGGAGATACTTGTCTTATACTTGATGTTGAGATGAAACTACTGCAGGTAGGTGGACCACCTCTGATGGTGGTCATTCTGCAATTTTCCCTGTGTTTGTATGAACTGCAGAGGCTAGTGATCAATGTTTATGATCGTCTCTTTCCCCATAATGTAATGTTTCCATTGACGACAATCTTGTACGATGGAATACATTTCCTTGTCATAGGTGGGGTATTTTTGAATAGTATTGGAGAGTGTCTCACTATGGTATGCCATCAGATGACCATGTTGAGTAAGAACTAGGCCCACAACATAGTCAGATACATCAGTCTTAATCTCGAATGGTTGTTGCAGATCGGGCGAGGAGAGTACCAGATCTGAGCACAAGTGATGCTTCAGATCATCGAATTCTCATTATTTCTCCTTCCCCCACACGAAATTGGCCCTACCACTTCCCTTGGTCACCTGGTTGAGGGCCCATGCAATATGGGAGAATCCCAACACAAACCATCAGTAGAAGTTGGCTAGCCCCATAAATCTTCGAAGCTAGGTCAGTGTGGTCGGGGCTGCCCAGTCACAGATGACTTGGATATTAGTTGGATCAACATGTACCCCATGCTCATCAACAATGTAGCCCAAGTATTGGACCATGTTCATGCCAAAAGAGCATTTTTCCAAGTTGGAATACAACTTGTGTTGTCGCAGAGTGCTCAAAACCTGTTGAATATGATGCATGTTCTCTTCCCACGTTCTCCTAAAGATGAGGATGTCATCCAAATATACCACCACAAAGGATTTGGTGAAGGGTCTCAATCCATCATCCATCAACCTCATGAAAGTGTTTGGTGCATTTGTTAAGCCAAAGGGCATGACTAGCCATTCATAGAGACCTTCTTTAGACTTGAAGGTTGTCTTACATACATCAGTTAGTTCAATGGGAACCTGGTGGTAGCCAGACTTTAGGTCAATCTTGCTGAAGAAATTTTCCCCCTTGAGTTGTTCAAGAAGGTCATCAATCCTAGGAATGGGGTAGCGGTTCCAGACTATGATTTTGTTTAAGCCTCTGTAATCAATGCAGAGTCGCCAAGTCCCGTCCTTCTTCTACACCAGTAAAATTGAGCTTCCGCAAGGGGAGGAGCTAGGTATGATGTGCCCTTTTTGAAGAAGCTCTCATATCTGACACCTGATTTCATCATTTTCCATCAATGAGCATCGATAGATTGGTCCATTAGGTAGAGGTTTTTTGAGGGTCAGATCAATTGGATGCTTGACTTGGAAGTGTATCGGTACCCCTATAGGTGAGGAGAAGATGTATCTGTATTCTTCCATTATCTCACCCACTTTCTTATGTTGCAAAGGGAGGCACTATGTAGAGGCCATGGATGTGGCAGTGACCTTCTGCTTACTGTCAGCACATATCACAAAGAAGATGAACTTCCAAGTCTATGAAATGACCTTGCTACATTTCTTAGCAGAGATTAAAGAAATAGCAGTAGATGATGCTACTTCTGGGATTCTGTACAATTGTCTACCCAAAGTAATAATAACACTACGGGGTCTAGACTCATACACAACATGATGCTTCCACAAATATGGTTTTCCTAAAATAACATCACAAACTTCAAGAGGAGCAATATCACATAGTACCTCATCTTTGAAAGGCTTGATGTTGTAGGGAAGACAAAACTGTTGGATGACACGGAGATCTCTTCCTTGGCAAAGACAACCGATGGTGTAGGGCTACAGGTGCAGTGTCGTTGGAAGGTCCAGCCGCTTGATGACCTCTGTTGAAATCAGGTTCTTCTAACTACCGCCATCAACAATGAAATGAATCGGATCCCCCTTGAACCACATCTACGAGTGAAATAGGTGTTCCCCTTCCTCTGGTTACTCTAGTTCGCTCGGTCAGAATTTGGTGGTAGCGACAGTGGCACTGGGTTCAACATCGATAATTTGCTTCCCTCCTTCAGGATTTGACTCAGAATCAGAATCGGCCTCTGAATCAGAAGCCTTCATCTCGGCCATGAGGGACTACTTGGAGCGGCATTCTTTGGTGTTGTGCCAAGGAATTTTATGGTACTCACACTATTTTTCTGTGTCCTTCTTCGTATTCTCATTGCCCTTCTTGTGTTGCGGCTTGGATTGGTTTTCCTGAGGGAGACCATCTTGACGTGGTCCCTTGATGTGTGGGTTGGGGCTTCCTTTTCCCTACTTCGGCTATGAGGGGTTTGCAGATCCAAACTCTCGTCATTTCTGCTTAAATTTCTGCTCGATCTTAACATCGTATCTATAGGTCGTGCCCAAAGAGACGATGTCCAGGAACTCCATTTATGTTTGAATGTATCTATGCAAACAACTACGGTATTTGAGCACCAGATGACACTCGGAGTCTTTGATACCAGGGATGATTTTAAGGATGAAAATTTATTTTAAAATGTAGAAACCTGAGTGAATATTACAAATCCTTCACATGCCAACTATAAATGTTTGGTGATATTTTTATAAAAATATTCAAACTTCTAAGGATTTTATATAGTTTGTATGAAAGTTTGGTGATTTTTAAGGTAAAATAATTTTATCCTATAGAATTTGGGAGAATCATTTTTAGAATAGCGAATCGTTTTTTGGGAAAAACCATGGAAAATTATCCCATGAGCGAACTTTAGCCCCTAAAATCATCCCTGTTTGATACCCAATTTGGTGTGTAGGGTATGGAAAATATTGGTGAAATTTGGTACTGTTTGGTCCCGTTCTTGATGTAGGTTGGTCCATCTGGTGTACTAGTCCTCGTAGCTTCCAACAGGGTATTACTATTCTTTAATGGCATCTTGGAATGAATCCCATGTAGGGGCCAACACAAACATTATATATTCCTCCACAGCCCTTTTCTTAGAGTAAGTATCCCACTAGTCTTTAACATGGGGAACAACCTTGAGGAGTGCAAAAGTGATATTTTCCCTATTGGAAAAATTGTGGACCAAAAATAATCCTTCGAGTAGATTCAACCATCTATCTACAACATCTGCATCTATCAGTCCTTCAAATAATGGAATATCAAAATTTACCTGTACCTTGAAGGGGGTTGCATGGCCTCTTGATGAAGATGCTTCTCCTGTGGGCATCCATCGAAGGATATGCGTGAAGTTGTCCATCATTTCGTTCCGTTGTCACACAAGGGATTCCTCGAGAAAAATTTTCATAGGATATCCTACTCCATCATATTTCTTTTCGTCCCCCATGGGATTTTGTTGGGCTCGGTGCAGTCGATCTGGTAATGGATCGATTGGTTCAAGTCCCAACTTCTTGTACCCAAATCTTGTCGGGGACATGCACGAAGAAAAATAAATGAAGAGCAGATCGCTATGATACCATTGATCGAGATTTAGGATCAGAATGAACTGATTAACAGACTAAATACAATAAACACAGATATATGGAGAATAACACAAATATGCAATGAACAATAACTTCTATTAAATAATGAAATAGGCTGAAACTGTAAAACTGCAGAACTGAAACTTGCTCGAATTGTGGTAGTTTTCTCTGAGAATAGATGTGGCTGCTACACACATCCGTCTGATCAGAATGGATTGCAATGAGGCTCCATAGGCCTTTTTGATATTACTCATGAATTCCAAAACCCTAGACATCCAAAAACCTAACCCTAGAAGGTGAAACGCCAAAATTCATGTGGGCCCTATAGGTAAGTTGGTGTAATTTGGTACCTCAACTTCCTAGGGCCGTAACTTATTCATACGACCTCCATTTTAGGCATGTGATATCCCATTGGAAAGGTCTTTCATAGAACTACACATTTCATTGTCAAATTGTGACTTTGCCTATAGTTTGACTATGGAGAGACAAAAAAACAACGTTTAGGGCCCCAAAACAGCCCCAAACGTACAACAAGATGTGCTAACATGAAAACATACAAAATAATCCAGTTGGATTAGGCGAGAGGCCACCCTTATCCCCCTAGAGGATGTGTGGGGATTCAGACAACCCCAGAAGTGTAGAACCCACAATTACAAAGTAGTAGAGAAGAACATGCTAAAAAAAAATGGACACGAGGAGCCAGTTGGAATAGGTGGGTGGCCACCAATATCTACCTGGATCACCTTGGGAGAAAACCCAACAACCTTTCTTATAGAAGAATTCAGTCCAAGATATTATCATTACATCACCATCAATATATCAAGATACCATATATAGAAATTCCTCCCCAATTATAGCTCCTCAATAATATGTCCAAGAATAATCAAGAGAAATATCCTCCAAGCATATCGCCTCTCCAAGATAGTCCATAAGTAACTAGACCAAGAACTGCAATTGGAAAGGTGCAATTGGAATGAAGCAACTAGCTAGTGCACATTGTAGAAGGAGAATTGTATGTGTAATAATGAATTGACTCTGCCTGTATTTATACTAATCCAGGTGCTTGTATTTTTTCTATGCGACCGACTTCTCATTCTAGGTCTTCAATTTAATTTATTAATTTTTTTCTTTTACTGGTGGGGCCAACTTTTCTTCCTGGGTCTTCAATTTCTTCTTGGGGATTTTTTTTAATGTTCAGATGGGTCTTCTTGTACTTCCCTGTGGATAATGACTACTCGAAGTTGAAAAACTTCAACACCAACTAGCCCTACTTCCTGCATGATATCTGGTCTTGAAGTTGTTACACACAAAAGGTTGCCTATCATTGATTTGTACAAGGTTTGATTAGCTTCCTTTGATTCATTTTCTTTACTTAGCTTACAACCAGTGACCATGGGTATGATGATAGGTTTGCAATCTTCCATTTTAAACTTCTTCAACATCTCTTTGATATATTTGGTCTGGGACATGAATATTCCTTTGCTGGTTTGAGTAATTTGCAGTCCTAAAAAGAATGACAATTCTCCAAGCATGGACATCTCAAATTCTTTTTGCATTTCTTCTGCAAACTTTTGGCTCATTCTATCAACAATACTTCCAAAAATGGTATCATCCACATAAACTACAATGACTAACATATCTACATTATCTATTTTGATGTAAATATTGCAATATGTTGTTTGTCTTTTGAAACCTTGTTGTTGCAAGTACTTTTCAAGTCTTGAATACCATGCTCTTGGATATTTCTTTAATCCATAAAGTGATTTCTTCAATTTGCAAACATAATATTCATTTTTTGACAATAAGAATCCTTCAGGGTGTTCAATGTACACTTATTCCTCTAAATATACATTCAAGAATGATGAATTGACATCCATCTAATACACCTTAAAATTATTGAAGCTTCCAAATGCCAAAAATATTATAATGTCTTCTAGTATTGCAACAGGAGCAAAGGTTTCTTCAAAGTAAATACATTCTACTTGAGCATACCCTTTACAAACCATTCTTTCTTTATTTCTTACTAATTTTCCATCTTCATTCAACTTATTTCTAATTACCCACTTTGTACCAATCATATTTTTATCCTTGGGTCTTGGGAAAAGTTCCCATGTCTGATTTTTCTCAATCTGGTTTAACTCTTCTTCCATAGAATTTACCCAATGTTGATCATTTCTTGCTTTTACACATAATTTAGGCTCTATTTTGGATAGTAAAGAGATATTTACCTGTTCAGAGTTGCTTTTCAATTTTCTCATAGTTTAAGTCTGATCGTTTTTATCACCAAGAATTAAGTGTTCTAGATGATTTTTCCACACCAACCTGTATGGTGTTTGTGTATATTGGAGTTTTGTTTCTTCTTATTCTTATTCATTTTCGTGTTCTTCTTCTTCATATGCTTCTTCTTATTCTTTGTTTTAATCCATTTCTTATGCTTCCAATTTGTTCTTGTTTGGCAATTCTTCATCTATTTTGATATTAATGCTTTCAACAATATTCTATTGTCTTGTTGTAACATCTATAGGTTTTTCTTCTTGATGAATATCCAAGAAAAAATCCTTCATATGCTCTTGATTAAAAATTTCCTAGATCTTCATCATCTCATTTGATTTAACCATTGCTTCCAAAGATTCTGAAGTGTTTGATTGATGTTGGTCAACCTTTCCATAATTCATAGGGTGTCTTGTCATTGTTGAATATGATTTTCCCTCATTTCAGTATGTAAAAAACAATGTAAATTGATTCTCTCTAAAATTTGTTTGATTGTTTTTCTTCATTTAACATTGTCCTAACGATTTCTTGTACATGCCTTTTTTTCCTTTCAACTACTCCATTTTGTTGAGGATTTCTTGCAGTTGAATACTTTCTTTTTATTCAATGGGTTTCATAGAATTCTTCAAATTCATTGGATGTGAAATCACCTCCATTATCCGACCTTAAGCATTTTATTTTCATATCAGTCTCATTCTCAACTAAAGCTTTGAATGCTTACAACTATATATGAAAAAGAGGTTGATATAATCATTATATCGACTTGGTTAGAGACGTTGGGTAGCTAAATATTAAACCTTGAGAAAAAAAAATTAATGTTTTCCTACAAGAAGAAAAAATTAAAATTACATGATGTCTCACTGAAGTTAGATTCAATATCTACATCAAAAGATCATGATAAAATATCCAAAATACTACTGGTATACAAACAACAGTCAATACTTGAGATCCAAAAATAAAGTGACAAAATCATCATTGAAAAGACACAGAAATTTGTCGCCTAAAAGCCCATAATCAAAGTTTACTCAACCAGATTAAGAAGATAAAGAGTAATAAGAAGATGGTACAAGACAAGTTAGAACAAATTACCAATAAGGAATCATTGGTTGATAAATAGACAATGACTAAACCTATGGAACTACATAAGTCTTCTAATGGAAAAAACCCGATGGTGGTTAAAGCAATTAATACAGACCTAGTCAACCTTACAACTCAAAAGGATTCAGTTGATGTAAAGAGGTCTTCACATGTTGAAGTAAAACAAGATAGGGATATGAAGAAGACTCAATTACAAGTGTTAATAAAGAATAAGCTACAAGTACATGAAGTAAAGATCAGGGTGCAAGGATGCCTTATAGACATCCTAAGCACAAAAATCGATACCTCAACCAATCAATGTATCCAAAGAAACAAATGAAAAATATGTCAAAAATTATTACCTCCATTACAAACGATGCTCAAGGTAGAAGTTATCATGGGAGTCAAAATACATCAAATTGTCTACAAGAACCCCATAAAGTCCCCATTGTGTAGAAGATCGATTTAAGGTGGGAAAACTCCCTTACAATTCGACGGTTCTATGCAGCGCTTAGAAGATCCTATCGTTTCAAGTCCTCAACAATCACTAATTCAAGGATAAATAATAAGGAGATGATATTACAAGCTAGATCAAGATATAAGTATTCCATAAGTATGCTTTGAGAACAAAGTATTTTTAAGGGGAAGGCAATGTTATGAACATAATATATAATAATAAATATAAATACATTATAATAGTTAATGAATAATTAATGAAGAGACACCTTCCCAATGAAAGGTCACGTCTCTTCATGGAAGGGCACACTTGTGTGGGTATATAAGGCCCTCATTCTTATTGTATCTCATCATGTTAAGAATCAAATGTTACAAGGGAAAAACTCTCTATGGCTAGGACAAACCACAACAGATGAAAATTACTGCAAAAATAAACTCTATCCCAAAATATGCTATATAAACCAATATGCTAGTGAGATAAGACAAAAGGCCTACCTCGTCGAGATGTTCGATGAAGTCCACTGTTGAGCACTTTGACCCAAAGCTATATACCTACAACTAGTTCTCAACAACCAAGAAAAGTAAGCATATGGTGATAATATAAGAGGTTAGCACATTAGATAGCATAATCCATTAATATAAATAACAAATATGCCCATGGATAATAATTCAAATATTTGCGAGATATCAATTGGATGGGAAAAGAGTATTTCTATTAATATATGATCAACATAAGTAAGAAAGTTACAGACTTCCGTGTCGGCATGGTTCAGAACCGAGAAACTAAGTTCCTTCCAATTGGGCCTCCACCACTTCAATCCTCCACCAAAGGCAAGCTCATAGAAGAGAGACAATGAGGTTATCAATCAATAAGGGAAGAGCTTGGGTGTTGAAAACTGTGTTAAGACTTAAAGGACAAAGGGATGTAGACTCAATATGAAGTAAATGATTTCTCCAGAGTAACTTTTCTCTCAAAGTTGAATTCTTTCTCCTTCTTTCCATGGCTCGGAATTGGCCCATTTATAGCCTTTAAATGGAACTGAAGGGCTGAGTCAAAAAGTTTCTAGTATATGGAAGGTCAATGATTATAGATATCCTGTCGTGACATGGAAACCTGACTCCATTTTTCATTTTTGGGCACAAATCGTGATGTACATGAATTTTAATGGAGAAGCCTACATATACGCATGTTTTATAGTAGGCAATGTGCGTACATGTGGAAAAAATGTATTTTTATCTCTGGAACTTGCAAAAAGGGATGAAAAGTCTGCATGGGGAAATGGAAAAAGGCTGTATGTGCAAGATTTCATAGGGTGAGGCAAATCTTGTTATAATAGATGCCCCCTAATGTGTGAGGTAAGAGGAGTATCTGTGATGGACAAAATACATTATAAACAACCCATAAGTGGAGTGATGGGGAACCAGATGGAAGAACTAGTTGCTCATTACATTTTGCACTAAATCTGCATACATGGCTGCCAATTGACTTACATTGTAGATCCATGTGAAAATATACTAAACAACTATCTATGGACATGAATAGGAAAATATAAATGTGGTTACATGCGAAGGTTGTCATAGTCACTAACAAGGACCAGTAGAACCAGTCTCAAAACTAGTCTAGAGATATTTGTATACAATGGAGTACAATATGATCTCCTATGATCACTAATGTCATATAGGTATTGGTCCAATGAAAAGGAAGAAACAACTTAGGAAATTTTTGGCCACATACTGATGTCTTCAAGTCTTCTACACAATCCGCTAAGGGTGAAACTCTACATCATGTGAATAAAGGAGTTGAGGTCGAACATAATGAGACATCGTTTGATTACCGGTCAATGAGGTATACCGTTAACAAATGTGAGACATCCTATTGATAACCAAAGTAGGTATTGTTATCACACAGTTTGTAGGATAGGTTAAAAGGCTTCGAGACAAGACTCAAACTGGCATAACAGGAGCTTCTACACCCACTGTCACCTCGATGGGGAGCTCTTTCTATTCAGGGTGGCTAATCCCTAGGGAGGCGTCCCTAGTAATATGGGGTTCTGAAGGAAAAGGATCAAGGTTTCAAGGCTCAAGGTTAATGTAAGATTTCCCTTCACAGATTACTGCCAAAAGGATAGTCAAAAGAGAGATATTTCACTGAAATATCACCTATTTGCGAGACAAGGCAAATGAAACTAAAATGTGCATACATTGATTAGTACTTCAAAATATCAATGACTATGTTTAATACATGTGAGCAATAATGGATGTAATTATTGACGAAGTCAATGATTTCAATTAAAGCTAAGACTTATAATGTTACTTCCTCAATAAATACAAAAGAGATATTGGCATTCGATGTATAAGTCAAATCCTTGTATTATCTCAATGCAATAAATATCATAAATCTGCTCATATATATATTGTTGCTACGTCACTATACTAAAGGGGTGACGTCAACCTAGTTTCTAGGTTAGTTATGTAGGCAAAGAAGTGAACGTTTTGCACACTAGGTCAATGAAAATACTCTACACATCAATGCCACATGCTAGGTGACAAGATCACAATGTTTTAAGCTAAACAGGAGTTCAAGAATAAGTGTGACGTCACTAGCTAGTTAGGGTTAGGTTAGCTAGACAAAGAGGTGGACGTTTGGCTAAATTGACCAATGAAATTGCTTAATACCTCTATGGCTATCAAAGGATGAGTCTGCCACAACTTTTAGTCCAAACACAAGTTCAAAAAGGGCAAGACGTCATCAACAATTAGGGTTAGTTCAAACGCTAGGGTTAGTAGGGTTTCAATTCAAGAGAGTTTTGAAAGATTGTTTTGAGAACAAAGACTCAACGTTTTAGGTTTAGACTAGTGCCTTGGGTTAATGGAGTCAAATGGAGAGAGACTAAAGGCTTGGAAGGACTTAAA
>SNQJ01S0022901.1:127501-151447 GCA_010110895.2 Picea sitchensis | reverse complement strand
GTGACCAGATAGTGGCAATGTCATACTACTAAATACCTATGAACATAATGGGCCAGCTCGTGATGAGACCTCCCATCCTCTTGGTTAGGTCTTGTTTTTATTATTTTATTATTTTTCTTAGGGTCCCTTAGTTTCTTATCGAGAGGCTTTTTATTGCCTTCTCGGGGATCCCCTGGATGAAGCATCTCTATGTTTTATTTCCTATGGCTTTTATACTTTACCAGTTGCTTTTACCCCCTGGGCCTTTAGCCCCTTCTTCCCACAAGACAAGATGTAACCCTGAAAGGTCATCCTAATGGCCAGACTAGGGGAATGGGATGGATGAGCAGGGTATAAGATGTAAAAGTGATAAGATAGTGGGAGCGGATGATGGCTCTGCAAATCCCCCTTGGTGGCTAACCAAAACCCATGAATATCAGCTTGCTAAGTCACCCAATAAATCACCCCAACAATGGTTAAGTGGATTAGTGTAAGATCCAAGCAGTCATCAGAAATGAAAGGAACCTAACGCATATATAAGAAGGTTATAACGATCAAATATGACACATACCATGATACCTTGGACCAATTACCTCATGGAGCAAGAGTCCTCTCCGATGCAAGCCCAGGCCGGTGGTGATGGATGTTGTTACTGCTGACATGACAAGTCTGGTTGAGAAGAAGAAAGATGGGCCCTCCAGGGGCATGCTCAAGTCACTCCTACTCTCGGTACTCCATGTCTAGGACCATGTGGGCCTCGAGACATGATCTCCTAGTTATCCCTAGATATCGGGGATAACAGGTATCAAGGCACCGATTACATTCTTACAAGTGTGAATAAAGGATTCGGTGTCGAACATCTGAATAATCCATCGATCAAGAGACATTGGTGTATTACCAATTGTCGATGGCAAGAGAACCTACCACTAATGACTGCAAGCCTCAAGGTACTCATAATAATCTAGGTCTCGTTTCTAGAATAGATGAGTTGAAGTCGATGAAAGGAGACCTGCTGAAAGGAGAGCATTAAGGCATCTCTCATCATTCAACACGAGGTACAAATAAAGAGCTTCATGATTTGGAGGAAATTGGATGAAGAACATGTTCATGGACCAACGACCCTGTGTGTCTTTCGCTTGTGCCAAGTGCAAGCATACACGAAAAATATTGTCTGAATAGCAGCCAATGAGGAAAATTGTCGACAAAGGCTAGGAAACCACCAATAAGGGTAATGGCATCCAAGACACTACAGGAATCCTAATGTGTGAATAGATGTCTTGTCATCGAACACAAGGGAAACCACCCAATCAACGACCAATGATGAAATGTCGACTGTTGGGTTCAAGGTTACCTACCAATGATGAAAGTAGGACTAGGGTGCATGATAGGACTACAGTATCATGTGATTCTGAGACAAACTGAGGGTATGGCCAACATGAAAAGTCAAGATTTCTGAGAAATCATCAACACGGGTTGATAGACTTCCTTTGAACAAGAGCATGAGACACACGGAAGACACCGACAACATAGACTCAATGATGAAACTGTGAGATGCAGGAGGCATCAATGAAATTCTCCATAGGGACTAGAAGAGTAACCAGTCGATAGAGAAGACTCTCTGTAACGAGCTAAGCTTTCTAAGGCCATGCTAAACCCAAAATTATGATGAAAAATGGACTCAATAACTTTGTGCTATGTTCAAAGGCGACACGACTTCTGTCAATATAATATAATACTCCCTTCCCTCCCATCTTTTTTTGTTTTTTCATAGACAAATGAATTCTATGATACAGAGGAGGAAACGAGTGTCGCAAGTAAGAAAAACTAGTTTCGGCAGTGGAACATACCTATGCTCAATGCAATGAGATGCATGTGGCAAATGGACACTCGGTGGAATGTTCCCTCCAAGGTATAGGGTGTCAAATTACGAAGGATATAAACGAGGCTCTGCTTGGTTGAGGATGAAAAATTGTTGAGGCAAACAATTTATAATGCAAAGCGAGAACCAGCTATAGGCTCAATACTGTAAGCAAGGGCATGAGATGCAATCACAACTTAACGCCAAAAAATTTCCTTTTTCATGACATTTGGTATAATTGGTGTGAAAAAGGGATAAACTTGTGCCAAATAGATGTCCTTTCAAATCCAATTTACGACTGTGAAAGAGACAAGTTCACTCAGAAATATTTTCGCTTTTTGAAGACGAGTTGGAAAAGAGCTTAAATTAAACTCGGATGGGAGTCCTCTAGATATAAGAAAGCATGTTTATGAGTGAGAAATGAGGCTCAACATAAAGTCATGTATTAATTATAAGGGACTCCCGGTCCTATGGAAAAAAAATCTTGGCATGGGCACCAAATGAAGCAAAGGATCTAACTAGGGCACGCATGTTTGGTAAGTCTCTACCACTTGATAATGACACGTCTTATAGCAAATGGAAGGTTTTGTGTCACAACAAATGGGTTTGTACCTAAGGCGTAAAAGTGACAGTTATAGGAAAATGAAAAATAACATGATGGAATGGATACCTATCCTATATGTTGGGTAATAAAAATACATGCCTGCGTTTACGAACGATCAATATAACATTGAAATCCACAAGAATCCTTGGTCAAAACTACAAAAACCAACTCAATCCACTGCTATATTAGTCCATGAGGTGAAAAAATGACTCAAAACTATAGAAAGTGGGCAAAAAATGTTATAAATAGTAACAAAAACCAAAAATTACTATGTCATTTTGACTTTTTTACCCAAATAGTGAAAATTGGACCAAATTACCTCTGATCTTCAACTGGTGATTGCGGGAGCATCAGGAAACGAAATCAAAAAATTTCTGGACCAGTTAATTCCTCTTCCCCTCCTCTTCCTTTCTAGTAGATTAAATTTTTAAATTAGGTTTCAAATTTTGAGTAAATTAGGGCACAAATTGAGTAATTTGATGTACGCGGGCTACCATTCATCGGGTCGTGTATACATGAGGTTATATACAACTGTGAAAAATACAGGGTGTGTATACTCATCCCTATATGCGATTGTAAATGAAGCAACCTGCGTAAAAGTACGTAATCAATGATTTATATGGTTGCTAACTCAAAATTTGACTTTTATCTGGCAGAATGGTGCTAGAATGAAGGGAAAAAGAGCGCGAGGAGGTCGATGATGTTGTGGATAGAGATTCGGGGGCCCAAATGGCCTTGAAAAGATGTGTCTTATACAAATTTTGGGCACTCAAAGGTATGAGGGCCCAGGTGAGGTTTCTTGATATGCATGTGGATTACTAGGATCTTGATAGTGAGAGCTTCAACCTCGATGGGCAACGATTGAGGATTGAAGTAGAGGACATATACTTTTTGACTGGGTTGTCGCGACGGCGTGAGGTGGGGAACCTCAAATCCTGGGGAGTTGGGAGAAGTATGAAAATAGAGGAGTACATAGATGCTCATTGTGTAGCAGGGACTCTGAAGCTCAGGAGTCAACTCCCCATCCAAGCAATAAACAATCTCATCCTCAAGATTGTTGTCCTTGTATTGACCAGGATCACAGGATCGGCTTCGTTGCACCAGGCATCGAGGCTACTCATGTTCTATGCCATAGAGTGTTTGAGACCCACAGTATATGATTGGTGTACCTCACTACTGGCTAATATGAAGAGCCAGTTGAAAAAGTGCAAATAGGGTAGCAAGATGAACTTTGGGTTTGCCTCTATCTTACGCACATTTTTCTTTGAGCAAGTTCTAGGTTTGGGACCTAGAGTCAAGATTCTTCCGAGAGGACCTCGTGATCTAGCCATGTCACTGTGGACCGAGGTAATGATATGGCATGGGGGAGGTAGGGTTCCCACTCCCTATAGAGAGGATTTTTTCTACTGGTGGAGGCGACAGATCATTTCTTTGGATGACTACCCCTATGCAGGGATTGACTTCAGAGGGGACCCTGACTTGCCACTCCCACCAGGGACTGCCTACGGGGACATAGGTATGTCAAATGCTTTTAAATATTTCATTTTTTTGTATTTTTGTATAATGAAACAAAAATATTTTTTTGGATGATGCTTAAGCACTAACTAGACACTTGTGTGATGCAATCGTGGGTCCGCGACAGTCGGACGGGCTTCCCCGACATCGTCGAAGGCACCAGGGAGATGAGACAGTGGGAGGACAAACTAAGAGAGTCCTTCAAATCGTGTATGGAAACCTATCTCATTTGACTCAAAGTATTCTGATGGTTCAAGTAGAGGATCTGTCAGAAGCCATGCAGTGACAAGTGGTTGGTGTGCCCAGAGCTTGGGTGCGACTCTTTCAGTGTCTCGCAAACACCATATTTTTTTACCATGGCACACATCTGATGCCATAGGCATAGATGTCATGGATATTGTATTATCGACTATATATGTGTATTGAGGGTGTTAGCCCCAATTTTGTACTATAAACACCATATTTTTTGAAATATATATAAAACAAGGATATTCAACTTTACTTATATTACGATGTGTACATTGATGAAATGGTTTTATTTGCTTTAGTTATGTGACAAATTCCAATCTAAAACGAAATTAGCATAAGCATCAAATACATTATTATAACTCCTAGGAATGTGATAATAAGTAATAAAATCAAACTGTCATTCCAAAATACGTACCCATAGGAATCGTTAGAGTAAAGTAGGATTACACACGCGGTAACTGTTGTTCAATTGACATACTACTAACTGGGAATCCAGGTGAACCTTTAAATATCTAATACCGTATGAGATAGAATCGCGCAAAATTTCTATAACGACGCTATATTCGACCACATTATTCATGGATGGCCCTAGGCATATGCCACCTGAAAACACCAATAGACACTTAGGTGAGTAAACCACCCAAGCGATGTAAGCCAAGTTCTGTGTATGACGAATGGCTCCGTATGTGAATCCTAAGTAGACCGAAGAATCCGTTGACATCTGCTAACGAAGGGAAAATGCGATAAGAAAGTTGAAGATGAAAAGAAAGGGGAAAATATATATACACTAAATTACATTAGTATAAAAATAATTTCTCTCAAGATTGGGGCTCACGCATAATATATTTTCAAGTAGATCCCATTCCTAGGCTTGACCAACTTATTCCCTTCATAATCTTCTAACTCATAGGCTCCTTTTTCTAAGAAATGTCACACGATATAAGGATCGTACCACATGGTTTTAAACTTTCCTTCCCCCTATGGTTCTTTGGCTTGATCATATAAGAGGACCAAGTCACCCTCAGCGTACAACTGAGGATAGACATACTTATCGTACTGGACCTTGACACGTCTTTTGTTCTCCTCGATAACCGTAGAGGCATCTCGACGCTACTCTTCAAGACTCTCTAGGTGTACAAGGCATCGCTAGATATCGGAAGTGTCAGGTAGGAGCGCAACTACCAACTTAAGAGAATGGATTTCACATTCAATAGGTAATATCGACTCCACATCGT
This sequence comes from Picea sitchensis, assembly GCA_010110895.2. Taxonomy (NCBI): domain Eukaryota; kingdom Viridiplantae; phylum Streptophyta; class Pinopsida; order Pinales; family Pinaceae; genus Picea; species Picea sitchensis. Next base: position 146,007 of record SNQJ01S0022901.1, on the reverse strand, counting down.
GTACTAACTGGAAAGGGGAAAAACTGGTGGAAGTATTAACCGAGGTTCGATATGCCCAGAGAGTGAGATATAGCATAATGTGTCGGTCAGATTTACTCTGGTTAATAGTTTTCTATAAAATGGCCTTGAGAGACTTGTTGATGGCCTCTACTTGTCGATTTTCCTGTGAGTAGTAAGGGGAAGAATGACCATGTTTAAACCCCGTCTTAGATACTAGCTCTTCCATCATTTCGTTTTGAAAGTGACTACCATGATCAGTGACAATCTCACTAGGGATACTAAACCAGGCGATAATTTGATTGAATACGAAGAAGGTTACAGTCTTCCCATCGAATTTAATTGTAGGCATGGTCTCGGCCCACTTATTAAATTAGTTGACGAAAATGATAATGTGTTGATTTCCCCTAGCCGAAGTTGGGTTGCAATCCACGAAGTCCACCCCCCACTTGGTGAAGGGACTGACGATAATGACTGGGTGAAGAGGGGCTATATTCGAGCGCATTTTCCGAGTGAACACCTGGCAAGGGTGACACTTCTTAACTGCTTCAACACAATCTTTAAATATAGAAGGCTAGAAATAAATGGCTCGCAAATTTTTTTTGGATTTCGCAAGCCCAGATAGATGACCACCACAAGCCCCACTGTGGCAATAATTTAGGACTGATTCGACTTCTTTGTGAGTTAAACAACAACGTTGGATATTGTCTATTCCTCGACGATACAAAGTGTCACCGACGATAGTATAATTCTTAGCTTGGTATCATATACATCATCGGTCATATCGTGAGAGATGCTGAGTGAACTTCAAGGTTTGAAGATAGAGAACGATGTCTCCATATCAGGGGTCGGACAACGAGACAAGAAAAATGTGTTCGTCTGTAAATGAATCAACATGGATAACATCTTCATCTAATCGTGGAAAGTTAGATATTAACTCGATGAAGACTAGTGATTTCTTGGATTTCACAGAAGCGAAAATGAGATCGAATTCTTGTAAAATGACAATCCATTTATTATATTTTCCCCCTATGATACGCCTAGTAAGGACATATTGAAATGGATTGAAATCAACAAAAACAATAGTCTTGTAAAGAAATATATAATGGCGTAAACATTGGACTGCTTGAACGACATCCAGAGCTAGCTTTTCAACATGAGAGTAATTAAGCTCAGGAATGAATAGGTTTCGACTAAGATAGTATATGATGTGCTCATGGATCTCATCATCCTCCTGAACCAAAAACATACCAATCGTCTCCTCGAACACGGTGATATAAAACAAGTAATCCCTACTGTATTCAGGAGACTTCAGCATAGACACATATGCCAAGGATTTCTTCAAAGCATCGAAGGACTCTTGGGATTGCTCATCCCAGATAAAAGGGGTGTGCTTCTTCAAAAGACACATGAAACCCTTAGTGATATTGGCATAGTTTACTATAAATTGACGTAAAAAATTAGCTTTCCGATGTAAACCTTGAAGTTTTCTAATAGTGTGTGTGGGAGGCAATCGAAGTATTGCCTCAACCTTTAACGAATCTACCATGATCCCTGTCTCAGAAACTAGAAATCCCAAAAGATGACCAGACCTAACGCAAAATATGCACTTATGAGGGCTCAACTGGATTCTATAGTAACAACATCTTTCAAAAACTAGTCAAAGGTGCGTAGAGTGATCCGCTCTCTTGCGAGAGTGAGTAGCAAGATCATCAAGGTAAGCTTTGACTATATGCTTAATATCATGGAATGCAAAGGTCATAGCACATTGGAAGGTTTCTCTATTGTTTTTAAGGTTGAAAGGCATCTTCCGGTATGCAAAAGTACCCCAAGGACAAATAAATTCCATCTTGTGTTGATCCTCAAGTTTAATTTGAATTTGGTTATACCCTGAAAATCCATCCATAAAATAAAGCACTTTGCTTCCCACACACTCGTCGAGAATTTGATTGATGAAAGGTGTTGGGAAGTTGTGTTTAGGAAAGGCCTTGTTCAAGTCATGAAATTCCATGCATACACAGATGATTCCTTTCTTTTTATTCATAGGAAGGGGATTGGATACCCAATCAGTCAAGGGAAGCGGGTAGATCAACCCATCATTAAGTAGCTTCTCCACCTCTGCCTTAATAGTAGGGGCCTTCCGGGGATTGACAACTCTAAGATGTTGTTGGAAAGGTTTAGCATCTGGGTAAGTTCTAATATCATGTTCGACAATACGAGGGTCGAGTGTTGGCATCTCTTCATATGACCAAGCAAATACATCTCAGAATTCCTTGAAGAGTTTGGTGTAGATCAAGATTTCTTCTGGCGAACAATCCACACCGATATGTAAGTTTTCAATCTTGCCAGGGGTACGAGAGATATCGATCATGACGGTAGGAGAAATACTCACCATATTTTCTTCGGCATAAATGTTGTGTGTATTGAGTGGAACTACGGTGTGACCGACTATCTCACTCAAAGTAGATTTAAAGTCATCTTGTTCGATTCTTTCAAGCTCTGGGAGAAATAACAGAGATGATGCATATCATCCCCAGGTTTGTCAGAAATATTCATGACTTCGATGATAGCTTTTTCTGAGGGAAAAGTCTCATCGAGGCAATCATGTGAACAAGATAATGAAGTGGCCCACACAGGCTTAAGAATGCGATCCTCCTCGTCCACCGGTGAGGTAACAGGATCAAGATTGACGGAAGAGTCAAGAATAGCTTGATACACAATCTCCGTTGTCGATAGTGGCATGGACATTCCAGCATGTGACTGAACCTCACAAGATGAATTTGAGGAAGGTAGGGTTCACATATTGTTAAAATAGGAAGTGTGGAAAAAGATGGACTTCTCCATCGAAACTGGCCTACTGGACATGGCGTAAATGTGGTGAATCCGTGCCATTAAGTAGAAATTTCCCAAAAGGGAAGAATACATTCTGACACTGACATTCTCATTTTTCAATTGATAATTGTCAATCATAGGGATCGACGGTCCAATAGATACATTGGGACTAGCAGACACAAAGGATAATTGGTCAATCGTCATGATATTCCCATCATGAGGAAATCAAAGAGTACGGAAGATGGACGATACAACGACGACCATAGCATAGGTCCAATTGCATCCTAGTAACAAGTTATAATAAAGAGATGCATCAACTACCTCAATATCCACCTCTACCATCTTCCCACCCAACTAGACCAGAAAGGCAGGAAGAATACCGTGAGGGCAGAAGGAATGACCGTCAAAAGAAGTCAACGTGTTTGATGACTTAGAAAGAGTCAGAGAACCAAGATCTTTCCAACAGACCAGGGACATCACACATGTAACAACACCTTCATCAACAATTGCACATTTGATGGTATAGTTTGGGTACCCCACGTGGATTTGGAATGCCACATGGTAAGGCAAGCGAGGCTTCACATCTGTGACGCCAAACTTGATAAATTTTGAGCCACTAGGTTATAGAGCTCCTAACGCAGATAGTAAGGAATTCCTTTATGAAGGATATGTCTGGGGTAACTCCAAATCCAACATCGCACAAGGGGTTTGACTCAGGTCCTCAACAATAGAGTAGTTCTGGGAAGCTCTAGAATTTGTATTGTGAGTAGAGCGCTTGAGTACTCCTTTCGGAATGAGAGGCGGTGGCTCTGGTTTTTCAATCTGTAAAGTTGTCTCCGGAGGAGGAGGAGGAGATTCTAGACCAATTATAGCCTGAGAATAACTATAATCTTGAGATCAAGTGGCTACATGAACTTTCACATCGACCATATTGATACACAAACAATTTTCGTCTTGCAATGGTGGGTTTTGACTCCCACCGGCCACATTTATGGCATTTGAGGAGCTTGAGGCCATGTGTTGGTTATGTGGAAAAGGATTTTTCAGCACAGTGGGTGGTAGAGATAATAGCCTTGCATCTTCCACAAGTTTGGGGCATAAATGAGTAAGGAGATCGTCAGTACAAATCTTACATGGAAATTTCACCTTACGCCTTTCTTTCTTTCCCTCTCGAGCATTATTATTTGTCTTATGATTATTACCATTGTCCTTGGGTTTATTACCATTTTTCCCACCCTTACGATTATTATTACGTCCTTTCTTCTTATTCATGCCTAGTTGTTGGTTACCATTTGGGTTGGCCGACGATTGCACAGAATGTACATCCATCGAATCAGTGGGTTTGGAAGACACAAACGAAGTTGGCCCTCCTGCAGACTGGTTTAGAGAGAACTCTTTCAAATGGCTTGTCACGGAGTCTGTGTATTTTACATTGGTGAAGCCTACAATGCCATCGACATGAGGTCCAAGCTTTTTTCTAGGGTCATATGTTGGCTACGGTGCGTCCGGAAGAATGTGGTATAACATCCCAGACTGAGCGTATATAACATCTAACTGATGAGATTTAAAGATCGCTTCTTCCTCAGTGGTAACCCTGGATGTAGCAACATCCTTCGAGATAGGAGGTTGAAAATACTTAAGGAACCATTCTAAAAGAAAGGTTGGGGGTATGGAGGTCTTAATCAACCTCTTTCGTCTATGCCACTCCTGGATATGATCCGATATATGAGTGGTTGTGTCTTGGCGTAAAGTCGACAGAAGTTCTAGGCCAGCATCGTAATTAACTGGAAATTGGAAGTGTTTAAGGAAGGCCAAAAACATCTGACTAAAGGTCCCATATGCCCCCCTAGGTAGCTCGATATACCATTTCGCGGCAACCTCAATGAGGGTGCATTGAAATAATATTAACCGAATAGAATCAGCATTAAGGGAATTCAAAGAGCAACATAGGTGAAAGGTGGTGACATGATCACTGGTATCCTTTCCATTCTTACCTTCGAACTTCAGAATGTCCGAAGGAAGCTTGGTGGGGATGGGAGGCCATGTAGGATCATGACTCATAGGTTCATTCATCAACTTAGACAAGTTTGGCAGATTGAGAGTGGCCAAAAAAGGGAGACGAGATTGTGGTATCTTGCCCCAAGCTCCCTGGAAAGATTGTGGTTGGGGAACTGCAGTCTAGCCAGGGTTCTGGTAAGTACCATGGCCCTGCCCAGGATTGTAAGACCATCCTCTAGGAAGATTCATAAAAGGTTGGTTGGGCATCATTCTAGTAGGAATGTCCTGATGGGGGTTATAAAAATTTCCCCCAGCTAGATTGGATATGGGTTGGGGGTTTACCAAAGTGTGAAACCGGCCTCCTCCAGGTGTGAATCTAGAGGATAGATGTGGATTTTCATGCCAAACATGTTGGTCGAAATTGACACTGAGGAGGTGAGGGTATAGGATGGAACTTTAGCAGAAGCTTGTCCGCTAGGTTTATTTTTCCACCCATAAGCAAGAGGATTAGACCTAGGGTTAAAAGAAGGAATACCTCCCATATTAGGATTCATTTGAGGGATCTGAGAACTACCAAACGAGAAAGGAGTATAAGGAGGTTTAGTGCCCCCAAGTCCAATGCTATCATTAGGGCCAGCAGTTGGGATGGCGTTCGAAAACTACGAAGTAAAGTTCGGCATAACATAGGAAAAAGGACTAGAGGCCATAGGGATGGACTAAACATTGTAGCCCGGTGAGTGACCAAGATACCCAAAGGGATTCATGGCAAGAGATTGAACATTCAATATAGGCAGAGCCATAGTAATGATAGGTTTCTCAAGCACTACAACCATTGTGGTTACAGGAGTCGAAGGGGTGCCATTAACTATAGTAGGCATGGGAGTCGAAGGTCTCCCAGTGTTCTTAAGACTAGGTTCAGTACTCATATTTGTAGAATCACAAGTCTGAAAAGTGGAAAAGTGTGTACCACATATAATAACTCTACACCTTTTATAAGGAAAAGACTCAAAATCTAGTGGTAATTGTAACAAGCGAAGGGACTGGCAGGGACGTTGGTCTGACTCCATGATGACTTAAGAATCTAAAGACAAAAAATAAATCCTAAGGCCAACTAGTAATCAAAAAACACACCAAAAGTCAAACAACCAATATGCACACAAATGGGGTAAAGTGGTTGAAAGTGGCCTCCCTCACTAAAGAAGGTATGTCTCGCCCAAGAGGGGCTTGAGACTCCCTGCTAAAGATCAGAGGTATCAAAATCTATTATAAGGGTCATCGTGTGCTTAACAATGCAGTTGGTCAGATCCCCCCGGAGAGGTAATCCCCCATAAATTTTGTGTGTTGTCCGACCCTTATCTGACCCAGGGTACCTGCAGAATAACCCCTGCAAGTAACCTATGTGGCACCTAAGTCAAGAAACTAAGAAAGTAATGTATAACCAATGCATAGGCAAGCAGTTGTAAGTCAGTTCCACCATATGGGCAGGGTAGAAAAGACCGAAACCTTGAAAGTATCGCCTCTCACAAAGGTAAAGGCACTAGCAAGATCCCCAGATACGAATAGATCCCCAAAAATATATCTGACGCTAATAAGGTATCGAGGGGATACCCCTTCAACCAACCTTGCATGACCTCATGATTAAATCTAGTGTGAGCAAATCCTCATGATATTATCAATTATACAATGGATTTCTCCTCTCCCTTTGTCAAACACATATGTTGATTTAATTTCCTTGGAGAAGTTTACTCACAAAATCCTATTCCAAGGCACTGAATCCTAAGCTAGTTTGTGAACCCTAGAAAATAAAATTGTGACTAATCAATTTTAAATTATAGCGTTACTCTTAGTGGTTGTGCTTACTCAAAAAGGTATGGTAGTGAAACTCATGATTTTATGACTCGGCAAGTAAAGTAATATGAATGCAATGCAAAGTCCTAACTTCAATTTTCAATGAATGATATGCTTCTAAAAACAATGCAATTTTCAATTTCAACTCTGCAATTCTGAAGTAAAAATGCAATATTTCATTACATGCACTAAGCTAATGAAAAAGACTCAAAAGATCAAAATGACAAGAAATGCAAAATGCCTAATATTTTTGTATTTTCAATATAATAAAAATGAAAATGCATGGACTGGACAACAACTTGATATATAAATTATACTGTGTACAGAAAGAGATAACTCAAGTAGAATACCAAGGAGCAGAATACCCAGCCCAATCTACAAGGAAAATGAAAATGAAAAGGTGATGAGAAAGACTCCGCCCAAAAATCAACCCCGAACAGGTTTCATGTCATCCCACAGACACTCAACAATCACTACAAAGACCTAAGAAGACTCAACAAACATCAAATCCCACCCAGCAACCAACAAACCCAGTAAACAAGCACAAGAGGTTGATGTACATGATTGTTCAAGGAAACGAAGCGTATGTACACAGCCTATAGAAGGACATCCCGCGTATATACATGAATTTCAAGCAAAAAGTCGTGTATATGTTTCAAAAACAAATCTAGGCAAGGGAGAAGGTTGAAAAACTCAGACCCAGAGAGCAAGCATATGGTGAAAATATAAGAGGTTAGCACATTAGATAGCATAATCCATTAATATACATAACAAATACGCCCATGGATAATAATTCAAATATTTTTGAGATATCAATTGGACGAGAAAAGAGTATTTCTATTAATATATGATCATCAGAAGTAAAAACGTTACAGACTTCTGTGTCGGCGTAGTTTGGAACCAAGAAACGAAGTTCCTTCTAGTTGGGCCTCCACCACTTCAATCCTCCACCAAAGGCAAGTTCATAGAAGAGAGACAATGAGGTTCTCAATCAATAAGGGAAGAGCTTGGGGGTTGAACATTGTCTTCAGACTTAAAGGACAAAGGGATGTAGACTCAAAATGAAGTAAATAATTTCTCTAGAGTAACTTTTCTCTAAAAGTTGAATTCTTTCTCCTTCTTTCCATAGCTCAGAATTGTCCCATTTATAGCCTTAAAATGGAACTGAAGGGCCAATTCAGAATGTTTCCAGTATATGTAAGGCCAAGGATCATAGATCTCCTGTCATGACATGGAAAATCGACTCCATTTTTCATTTTTGGGCACAAATCCCGATGTATGTGGGATGTAGTGGAGAAGCCTGCATATACACATGTTGTATAGTAGGAAAGGTGTGTACATGTGGAAAAAAATGTATTTTTAGCTCTTGAACTTGCAAAAATTGATGACAAGTCTGCATGGGGAAATGGAAAAAGGCCTTCTGTGAAATATTGCATAGGGTGAGGAAAATATTGCTATAATACCAAAGACCTGAATACAAAATACCACAATAGTACCAAAGATATTTGAATACAATCACCACACAAGATATATGGAACAATATAGAAAACCACCACTTTATTATATCAAAACCCTTGAGGTAGGGCAACACCATATAATGGATCATATTATGGAAGGGATCCTCTCATGTTCGCTTGCCTCTTCGAGGGGGCCTCCTCCTAATGAGATACCACTCAAAATAAAATACTTCTCTTCATATCCCATTACATTGCTTGAACCTATTTATATAGTGATACCATCACCTAAGAACATTCTAGAGGAGGAATCTTCTAGAAGTAGAACCTTCTAAGAAGTCCTCTTACATTTATTATATATAACTACCCATTTATTATATCTAACTACCATAGTGGGCATTATATAATAATATAGTGGACCTAGTCTACCTTACATTGAATGGCCTCCACTATTATCACTATGGACCCTCTGGGCCCCCCAACTACTTCTGTAGCTACCTAACATTCCATCCCCCTTAAGAAAGAGTTGTCCTCAATGCTTGATGTACAACCATATACCAGGGTCACATGGATAAGTCTAGACCATAGTGTTGAAGTAGACTAGAGAACCAGGGTCCCATTAAGAAATGAAACCACCATGTTAAAGTAGTCCAACCGCCATTGTAAACCAGGGTCCCATGTACAATTTCTCATGTGAACCCCACACAAAAGATATCAACGCCAAATAACCAAATGAAAATGATGCTCCCAATACTGAAACCTATCTTATGGATCCAAATAAGAATATCCATCCACATAGTGGGAGAGAATTGTTGGCACAGGGGCAGACCCAAGGTTCAGCTCTAACAGTGCACCAACAAGCCCTAACTACTAGCCCTTTCGGCAACACCTGCAAAGAATATGCAGTCTCACCCGAGGTAGAAATAGGAGGTTGCGGGACACAGGTGTCTACAACCAGAGGAAATGCAAAGTGGATCTAGGGAAAAAATACACCACACTCTAGTTATTCTTTATCTCCTTTAAGCCTACTGCGTGAGCTATATTTCAGATCTAACACAATGATGCAATAACAAAATAACAGAAGCAAAAGAACACAACATCAATCACACAGAACAACAAGATATATGTGGTTCACCCTCTCCCTAGGGCTACGTCCACAGAACTTTGTTTCTTGATATTATATGAAAACATACAGTTCTATCTGCACACTTAGCTTGCAGATCTCTCTTTCTTTCTCTTCTTCTCTCCCCTCCCTGTGCACCTAGTTGTAGGGTTAATCTTTGCACCCAACTGAAGATCTTACAATACAAACTCTCTCTCTCAACCCACAATGACAAAATTAGAACCAACAACGAACAACCAACTATTGACCAACCCTCTTCTCTCATCTAGGTCCTTATTTATACATTACAATGACTCTCGGACAACCTTAGACCGAAGCCTAAGTGTAAAAACCCTAAAATTACAAAACCCTAGGTCCACTTTGACCCACATTTTTAGGGATTTGCAATCCTATCTTTCTTATTTCCCGCAAGGTGCTCCAAAGCATACGTTGGTGGATTTTTCCACTTGTTGAGTTGTTCATGTTCCATATACCTTGATTATCTGTCTTCCATTCTCTTCTCATTCAATGGATCGCTTTCCCTTACTTCGTTCCTTCTTTTCTTCTTCTTTGACCACTTTGACCCAATCTCAGTCAATGTTACTTCCACACAATTCGTACTTCATCTTTTCTCTTCCTTTTTCTTCACTTTCTTTCTTAATCCATAACCAAGGGCCAACAGGCCCCCAACACCCACCTGTGACTTGTCCTAAGGCATTGCAGGTCTGAACCTTTTGTTTCACTTCCACTTCATACTGTGCGGAGTAGCCTATGATTTCTACTCCATCCCTCCCCATTGTGTGACTGTATTTTCTGTTCTGGTACCCAGTTTCAACTGCACCTGGTACCTAGACCCTTTTTCTTCTATTTTACTGAGATCTGTGGGGTAGTTGGTTGTCATAGTACAATTTCAACCATCTCCCATTCACTAAACCTTCCATCCATTCTCCATTCAGGGTATTCAACTGTGCAGCTCCTCCTTCTGTAACATAGGCAACTTCATATGGCCCAAGCCAATGTGTCTTGAACTTCCCTGGATGCTTCATGAACTTGTTGTCATATACCAATACCATATCTCCTTGGTTAAACGATTTCTTCCTTATGTGTCTGTCATGGTAGGAATTTTCTCATTCCTTTTGTACCTGTTGATGAAATCCTAAAATAAATCTGTTTTCCTCTAGTTCTACCAATTGCGCAAGCCTATGTATAACAATGTCAATGTCATCCATATCTATAAATGTTGCAATTCTTAGACTAGGAACCAAATATTCCATAGGCACCACAACTTCTAGACCATAAACCAACTTAAAGGGAGTCTACATTGTCATCTTCTTGCAAGTGGTTCTATAGGCCCATAACATTGTTGGTACTCTCAAATCCCAATCATCCCTGTTCACACTGCAAATCTTCATTAGTGTTGTCTCCAAGATCTTATTGAAAGCTTTGACTGTACCATTCACTTGTGGGTGGTATGGTGTGCTATTCTGATGGTGAACTTCAAATTCCTGAGTCAAGCATTTAATAGTCTTATTAATAAAGTGTGTACCTTGATCGCTCATCAGGGTCTTTGGTCATCCAAAACTGGTTATGATATCATCAAATATAAAGTGACCAATTGTAGTTGCACTACAGTCCTTAACTGCTCTTGCTTCTTCCCATCTTATCAAATACTCTATCACAGTGATAATGTATCTGGCTTCTATGCGCTTTCCTGGTGGGTTGATAGGTCTCAAGAAATCAATGGCCCATTTTTAAAATGCTTGTAACGTTATATGTGGTGCTAAAGGAATATCATCTCTTTAGGAAGGTGTCCCAACTCTTTGGCATACATCGCAGGATTTGTAGTATTCCTTAGCATCCTTATGTAAAGTAGGCCACCAGAGGCTAGCTCTCAAAACCTTCTGTGTTGTTTCTTTCCCTGCGTAGTTTCCTCCCACGATGCTTTCATGTGCCTCTGCCAGAATCAGTGGTCGCTCTACCTCCATAACACATCTCCTCAATATCTCATTAGGTCTCATCTTATATATTTTTCCAGCTATAAGTGAAAAATCTACAACACAAACTAACAGTTGTTTCTTCTGAATGATTGTATATTCGCGAGGTGTCATCCCTGTAGACAGGAACTGTACTATCTCGGCGAAGTGACCATCAAACTTTCTGATGGCCAACAACTGTGCATCTGGTAGTGTATCCTCCAAACTGGTAGGTTCCTCTCCATGTTCTAACCTACACAAGTGGATAGGTCCCTTGTTCATTCTCCCTGGCTTGACAACAATTTCAAAATCATATTCCTGGAATAGAAATAGCCATATGCATATTCTTCCCCCCAACACGGGCTTGTTGACTAATTATTTCAATGTAGATTGATTGGTGAACATCTTAAAGTGTCCTCCCAACAGGTAGTGACGAAACTTTTGCAGTGCATACACCATGTCTAACCCTTCTCTCTCAGTGGTAGTGTAATTTATATCAGCTGTAGAAATCTTCCTGCTAGCAAAGGCTAATGAGTGGTCAATATATTCTTCTCTTGGTTGTGCTAACACTGCTCCTAATGCAATGGAAAAGACATCGACATGCACATGGAATTCCTTACTCCAATCTGGGAAAACCAGAATAGGTGCAGTAACCATTTTTTGTTTCAGTGTGTCAAAGCTATATTGACATTCGTCTTACCATTGAAACTGAAAATATTTCTTTAACAACTTTTCCATGGGTGTTGTTATCTGTGCATAGCCTTTGATGAACTTTATGTAGTATCCAGTATGTCCCAGTGCAGTGCATAGTTGTCTAACCGAAGTAGGGAGAGGTAGATCAAAAATGATGGAAATCTTGGAAAGATCTACCAACAACCCCTTCTTACATACAATGTGTCCCAGTAGTAGTCCAAAAGGTGACAAGAAAATGCCATTTTTCAGGTTCAGCTCAATCTGACATTGCCTGCACTTATCCAACATTAGTCTCAAGCATTCAATATGATCTTTCAATAAGCTAAAAATAGTCCAAACATCAAAATATGCTTCTAAAAATTTGTGTAAGAATTACTTGAATGATTCGACCACCACCTTGGAAAAGATGTTTGGTGCGTTCTTCAATACAAAGGGAATTACTATGTACTGGAAAGAACCCCATTCTATTTCAAATGTGGTCTTATGGCGATCTTCCTTAGCAATACTGATCTAGTGATACCCTGAAAATCCATCTGTGAAGGAGTAAACTTCCTTTCCTCGCACATTATCTAATCCTTCGTCAGTAAACAGTGTAGGGAATCGATCATGTAAACATGCATCATTTAGTTTCCTTAAGTCTACAAAAATTATGACCTCTCCTGTCTTCTTATCTTGAACCACCATAGGACTGATCCATTATGATTCTTCAACAGGTTCTATGATACCTGCTTCCAACATTCTATTTAATTCAATCTTGACTTTCTGCTTATACTTGGGATTCAATCTGTAGGGTCTCTGCTTGACTGGCCTTGCATCTGGTTTCAAGGGGATATTCATATCTCCCATGGGCCCTTTAATGTCCTTCATGTGGGTGAACTTGGCTGTAAACAAGTCTTGATATTCATGCAATAATTTTGTGATCTTATCAATAGTGGCATCATCCCAGTAATCTCCAACGTTTGTCAATTTAGGTTCTTGCACCGTTCTGATATTAACTTTCTTGATTTTGATGGGTTGTCCAATGAAAGGTAATTCAAATCCTCACCCTTCTATGTCTCTCTGTCCTTTATTTTCTGCGATGTTCACATTCCTAGGATCATCGTCTTCATCAGCATTGATATTGTAACAACCTTGCAATTTCTAAAGGGGTGCAGTCCATTCATCCTCTTCTTTCTCCAAACGAAGGTTAGGTACTTCCTCAAAGACTCTCTGTCTTACAACCTGTAAATCTTGATCCACTGTGGGATACTGACTCTCAAATAAAAATGTAGCTACAAAGTTCTGAGTCATACCATACCAATCTACAGTGGTGAGGCGCAGTTCTGCTTGTAGATACCAATTGATAGGTGTTGTATCCAAAGTGTTAATGAATTCATGCACCCATTGTTCCCGAGAGATGTTTCTCTAGGCTTCCTCACAACTTCGCACATGGTCCTTCGGACAACTTTGCCCTGTGTATCAAACTTCGCACCCTTCGACTTGTTCTAAAAAGCACGTTGTCATCAAAGTGCGACATTGCACCCACTCCGTGATGTTCTTCTTATGTGTTCCCCACCATATCACTAGAGTTTATTTCAAGGATTCATCCAGTGTCAACAAACTCTATTGTACTGGTACAATTTCTTCAAATTCCAATAAGAAATTTTCTAAATCATTTAAGCCATCAAATGTGGGCAAATTACTTACGTCTGTGCCAATCCAGCAAACTTCCCTGGTCAATCTAGCACACCTCCACGTAGAAACTTCGCACATCTTGTTCTGCCAATTCTCCAGTTCTTCTTTTGAATATGATGATCATGCCTGCTGATTAGCCATCCTGAGCCTGATAGGGGAGTAAATGAACTTTTGTTTTCCCATAATTTTCTAGGTCTTCTTCATCATCACATTGAATTCTGATCCCAAGTCGAGGACTACATAATCTATATCATAGTCTCCAATCTGCATGTTAAGGTGTAGTTTCTTATTTGTCCTCCTCTTCCTTGATACTTGATATACTTATTTATTTAGTAGAGGATATTCCTTGCCTATCTCATATTGTCTTATCAAATTTTGTATCTCTTGTACATCTCTTTCATCCTTAATCAAATTAATACAAGTAAATAGGAATTCCATGAGCTTGCTTACCTCTTTTCCTTCTCTAGGCGAAGCAAACTGATCGAATGTCAGAGGCATTCCAAATTCTCTCATTTCTGGTGGTGTCTTCAATAAAGAAGCCCATTCTCCTTCAAATTCTCTTCTAGTCTCCTCAATTTTCTGCTTCTCCTTCCTTGGATCGAACAAATGTGTCTTCTCTACAGCTCTTCTGACCCTTGATTCTTTTGTAGTCTTTCCTGGAGTCACCATGTCTTCTCCTGTAGCAATGCCTCCTCTTGTGATAACAATGACTCTGGGATCCTCTCTGCGGGGTTCTGCTGAGATTAGTTGTACTTGTTGGTTTCCTCCTCATCTTTCCTGAAGTTTAGCCAATAATGTTGGGCAATCTTTGATCACATGTTCAAATGAGTTGCAGTAGCTACAAGTGGTACAAGGGTTCTGACAGTCCCTTGCCAAATGACTTGGCTGGGCACAATTATAACAAATTATCCGAACTCGACCTCAACCCATGCCTCCACCTCATCCTCTTCCTCTGAATCCACTGCGAGGGTTGAAGTTTCCTCTTCTTGGGGAATTAAACTGCATAGTATTTCCCTCTTGCTGCATCTCTCCTTGAATCCTATAAGTATTTCTTGACCTTTCATGAAAGAGTTCATAAGCCCTACAATCCTTCTCATCGTTCCCCACATATTTACATAATGTGCAGTAAATATTGGTAGGTGTCTGGACATATTTTTGCATGTAATAACATTCACCAGGGTGATGTCTATTTCTGCATACTTCGCACCAGGGTAGGGTAACCTGCTTCAAATGGATTGGATCTCTTGAGGCCAGTATTCATTAAATAGGGGACAATGCTCCTTTTCATGGCCCTCTGATTTGCATCTGATACACCAGATATCTTCTCTTTTATATTTTCCCTTTTCTTTTTTCATATCTTTGAACTGCAACAATAAGCTAGTTAGCCAACTCAAAATTTGACTCATACCTGAGCTAGCTTCTCCCATAGGGGTTGATTCTAGTTTCATGGTGATCTCTAGTGCCTCATCCTATGAAGCGATCTTTTGTTGCATCAGAGGAACTATGATGTGTGGAAAGAGGGTAGCAATGAACCATTCTTTATTCTGTTCATCTGGAATCTAAAAACTCAAATGGCCTGTCAAGGTCTTAAACCTATGATCAAACTCCCACATAGTTTCATCTACTCTCTTCTTGATTTATTTCAGCTATATAATGCAATGTGACTCTGACTTGGGTTTCTTGAATTTGGCAATCAACGCAGTCTTAATGACATTCAGTGGTTTCAGCTGTGCAATTCCTTGGACAAATTTCATGTACCAGCTCAGTGTGCAGTCTTTTAGGGTGGTAATAAACTGAGCTCTATTAACAGTTTTGTTAGTGACATTCTTAATAATCTACACAGCTTCACATAAGAACCAATGTTGATCAGGATCTTCATATCCATCTCCCCCAAAGGTGGGTAACCTCATCTCATCTGCCATAGATCTTCCTAGATTTCTTGACTAACTATGCACTAAACTTCTTGTACCAGTGCTCTGAGTGCTCTGATAAATTAGGTTACTCTGATTTCTTAATGTTGCTAAAACAACAAGAGGAGTGATAGTACTTACTTCGACATTCAGCGTAGTTCCTGAAGTTTTTTATTCTTCCCGACGAGGTTCTTTAGTCTTCCCTTCCTCTGACCTAGCAGACTCTAAATATTCCTCATTCAACAACTCTTCCTCTTCCTCATTGTAGAACCCTTCGTCTTGTGTCAGTGTCTCGTGACTCTACTCAAATAGGTTTACCAGAGGAACTTCTCTAAATGATCTCCCACTTCATGTGTGTCCAACCTTTGTGTCGTTGTCCTTGTCTGAGTTATTGAAAATTAGCTTTTATATCCGACCAACTATTGTATCTTCAATATGTTCTTATCATGCAATAACATCTTGATCTTCAACTTCAAAAAGTGTAAAAAAATTCCTCTAGGCCCCTTAAATAAATACATCTCAGCTTGGCTATATGACTCTACTATGTCAATAGAAAACTCGGTAATGTACCCTCCAATGGTGCTATCAAACCAATGATGTAATACTCTTGACACAGTGTCATCAACTCTCTTAACCTTCTTGATCAACATCGACATCCAAACCACAAGTGGTCTAGATCTGATTTCAAACTAGGTATCTGCTAATCTGGCTAGCCACTCGTATAGCTTCTTATGAATTCCTCCAAAGAAAATCTTGTTTATATCAGTAAAGATATACCTTCCCAACCAATCCTCTGTACTCAGGCTAGGGTTCTTGTTCTTAGCTTCGATGAAGACTCTCTCATGTTCTTCTATCCACTTATGAATCTTTGTCTTTGATGGAAACCACCTTGACATTCCCTCAAGAAGATCTTGATCCCGGTAATGGAACCATTTGTTGGTACAGGGCCAGACCCAAGGTTCAACTCTAATAGCGCACCAACAAGCCCTAAATACTGGCCCTTTTGGAAACACCTTCAAAGCAGATGCAGTATCACCTGAAGTAGCAATAGGGTGTTGCAAGACACAGGTGTCTACAACTAGAGGAAATGCAAAGTGGATCGAGGGCAACAACACACCACACTCTAGTTATTCTTTATCTCATTTAAGCCTACTGCGCGAGCTATATTTTAGATCTAACACAATGATGTAATAACAGAATAACAGAAGCAAAAGAATACAACATCAATCACACAGAACAACAAGATATATGTGGTTCACCCTCTCCCTAGGGATACGTCCATAGAACTGTGTTTCTTGATATTATATGAAAACATATAGTTCTATCTTTGCACTTAGCTTGTAGATCTCTCTCTCTTTCTCTGCTTCTCTCCCCTCCCTGTGCACCCAACTGCAAGGTTGATCTTCTCACCTAGCTGAAGATCTTACAATACAGACTCTCTCTCTCAACCCACAATGACAAAATCAGAACCAACAATGAACAATGAACTATTGACCAACCCTCTTCTCTCATCTAGGTCCTTATTTATACATTACAATGACTCTCGGACAACCTTAGACCAAAGCCTAAGTGTCAAAACCCTAAAATGACAAAACCCTCGGTGTTTAAAACCCTAGGTCCACTTTGACCCGTGTTTTTAGGGCTTCGCCAACCTATCTTTCCTTCTTTCCCGCGAGGTGATCCAAAGCATCCGTTGGTGGATTTTTATTCTTGTTGAGTTGTCCATGATCCATATACCTTTCCTATATGTCTTCCTTGATATTCTCATTCAAAAAATCGCTTTCCGTTAGTTTGTTCCTTCTTTTCTTCTTCTTTGACCACTTCAACCCAATTTCAATCAATGTGTCTTCCGCACAGTTCGCACTTCGTCTTTTCTCTTCCTTTTTCTTTTCTTTCTTTCTTAACCCATAACCAAGGGCCAACAAGGATCAAAGCTGAATCTGGAAGGAACAATACCATTGTAGATTATGCAAGCTGGACGTTGGTAATTATAAATAGCTCCTGATGTGGGACATTGATGTTCTCTACAAAACGTGGAGTAGAGTCATCAAATAAAATATGGAAGTGGTTGTCATCCCATAAATGACAACTATCCATATACTAATCATTGCAATTGGCCTCAAAATTATACCAAGCATATATTTCTTGATTATATTCATCCTTGATGTCCGCCATAAGAAATCTCTCCTGCATGTTATCCAATGAATCTTGAATACTACGAAAACTATCATTGAGGTTGTCTGCAAGGTCATGCAACCTATCATGCAATGTGCTAGATAATGTGTCATACAATTGAGATTTGAATGCTTCAGTAATTTGTAGAATTTCTTTGAGGGTTTGAGAGGAAATGACATATGAGCACCTTATGAAAATTTATGAATGCTGCAGTCCCACCGCCATCATGAAAAAACAAAAACAATAGAACAAGAGTTTAAAAATAAATTACTATAGAAAATCGCGTCTTTTTCCGGAAAAAAAACCTTGAAAAGCTATTGAATTTAAAATGCTCATAACTTTTCTTCTTGGACTCTATTTCAGCTAATTTTATTTTTTGAAATTGGGTATTCTTCCGAGAGGAATTCAAATACCCAATTTTTTTTTCCAAATTCAGCTCATAAAGCTTCAGATCTGAACCTAAAGTATGTCACCCTCTTTTTCTTCCCTAGAAAAACTTCTGCAAAAAGAGCAAAAAATTATTCCCTTATTTGGCCAAGGAAAGTGCTTTGATACCTCTTTTTAAGAACCAAATACCTGAATACAAAATACCACAATAGTACCAAAGATATATGAATACAATCACCACACAAGATATATGGAACAATATAGAAAACCACCACTTTATTATATAAAAACCCTTGAGGTAGGGAAACACCATACAATGGATCATATTATGGAAGGGATACTCTCATGTTCACTTGTCTCTTCGAGGGGGCTTCCTCCTAATGAGCTACCGCTCCAAATACAATACTTCTCTTCATATCCCATTACATTTCTTGAACCACTTTATATAGTGCTACCATCACCT
>SNQJ01S0022901.1:102922-118525 GCA_010110895.2 Picea sitchensis | reverse complement strand
AATGAGCTGATGATTGATACATAGATCATGATCAATATGATACAATTAATGAGTGGAATACACTCATATATAGGGAAAAACATTCCATAATTAAGAAAAGCAATCAAGCAGTTAGATTTCCTTAGGAATGCATGCATGCATAATAGTGACGGTAAAAATAGAAAGTCTAAAATAGAACTAGTCAGTTAACTCCCACTGAACTAGTGTGTTGAAAATATAAATTTCTCCAACACCCCCCCTGAACATCACTATGGAGTAAAAAATGAGTCCCGACTACTAGGACATTTTAGGTACTCATTTACAATGCAATTAATGAACACTGAAAAAAGCGAGGAAAGAGGGAAAACCATGTGGGAACAAAAACCCCCCTCAAAAGATAATGTATCAAAAGAACAAAATGGCAGTTTCTAGGCAATTTTGTTCTTCACTGCAAGACGATCCCGCAAATTTTGAAACGTATGCTCACTAAAATTCTTCGTGGAGATGTAGAAATATTTATGGATCTGATGAAGTCCTTTGGCAACCTGTCTAGCATTGTACCTCTTGATCCTATGGACCCATCTGCACCTGAAAATATTCCTTTCTAGTGAAAGTGGAACCAGATTCCAAGTCTAGTTCTGTAGGAGTGAGTCATACTCCTTCTGCATGGCTTCTTGCCATAATGGATTTCCCACAACCCTATTGTAGGTCTGTGGATCAGTAGATTGAACCATATAGCAATGCATGGGCATCACAGGTTCTAAAGCTGGAAATACATGAGAAGGCTCATCATGTTGAGATCGAGTCCTCCTCGAATCCAATGGATTCCCTGCAATATTGTACTCTTCCTGAAGTATGGTATGTGCCTTATTGGGCATCTGTTGAAGCTTCAGTATTGTCTTCTTATCTAGTTGTACTACCTTCATATTTCCATGTACAGAATTTGAGTGTATCGAATCATCTCTGATGTCTGAAATTGATGGAAGAACAAGAGTATATGCATGTCGCATTGGAGGTGCATGCAAAGTACTCTCCTTATGTGTAAGTAGAATAGAGGAGTCATCGTCAGAAAACTTAGTGAATTTATACAACCTTGACTTATGATCCACCTCACCAATTGCAATGATGGAATTGGTATGCGTGTCAATTACTAAAACTGAATCTGATGTAAATTCAGCATGCATGTCAATTACTAAAACTGAATCTAATGTAAATTCAACCTTTCTACCTTTCTGATTGATCTAATAAACTAAGAGAAGATTCATAGAAAGCTTTGGAACATGTAAAACTTTCTCAAAACTTCCATTGTGGAGTTTCACTCTCCCTTCTCTTGCTACTTCTACTGGAGTATCATCCCCCATGAGAATAGGGGGTCTTGAGCATGGACTCAAAGAAGAGAAAACTTCCTCTTTCGCTGCCATATGATGGGATGCACCAGAATCTATAATCCATGAATCAGATGAGGAATTAATTGAAACTAGAGCATGATTATTGCCTTTCTTAGGAGCAGGATCTTCTTCCTTCCGCTTCTT
The DNA here is from genome assembly GCA_010110895.2 of Picea sitchensis. Lineage (NCBI taxonomy): Eukaryota > Viridiplantae > Streptophyta > Pinopsida > Pinales > Pinaceae > Picea > Picea sitchensis. The sequence goes on along the minus strand of SNQJ01S0022901.1, from coordinate 117,014 downwards.
GACTACCTTTGAAATGAAGTTTCCAAGGTTGTTCTGTTGAAGTGCATGTTCCATAAGATCAATATGTTTCTTCATGCATGTGGATTATTCATGATTCATTTTATTGCAGTAAGTGCACTTCTTTCCCTTCTTCTTCTTCTTGGAATCTGAAGAGTCTTTAAAGGGTTTGGAATATCCCTCCTTCCCGTTCTATTTGGATGACCCTTTTCCATCATGCATGGTGAGTGCATGTGCTTTGGGATCTTTCATGAGGCCCATCTGTATGAGTTTTGTCTGCTCTTGTGTAAGAGACTCAATGAACTGAGCCAATGTAGGAATTTTCCAATTTGTTCCAAAAAGACATCTGTCATAATGGAAATTGGAGACATATACAGTGTATTATGGTCCTAGCTTGGCCAAGATTGTTAGAATAAGTTGTTTATATTCTGTAGACTTGTCAATACCACATTCACCCAAGATCAATAGCAAAGATTTAAATTTAGTAAAAGAATCTTGTATATTATCAAAACTTTTAGGGTCTAAGGTATTCAACTCTACCTCAAGCATATGACCTTGCATCTCATCCTGCTTTCCAAAGAGTCCTTCCAAGGTGGTTTAGATATCGTTTGGAGTCTTGCATGCAACAACATGAAACCATAAATCAGTGGAGATTAACTCAAGAAGTAGTCATGTGGCCTCATCCTTATGGTTTTCCCATCACATCTTCTCAATCGTTGATGTAGGTTTTGTTTCTGTCGCCATCGTCAAATTATAAAGTCCTTTTCTTTTCAGTTGGAATGTCGCCTTGGGATTCCAATCAAAATAATTGTATGGTGTGAGGATTAAAACCAAGTTTGACTATATAATAGTTGTCCTATCCATCTCTCCCACTATTTATAAGAACCCCTAAAAATTTACTCTCAATATGCAAGTGAAAAATTAAGAAATCACAGCNAGTAAGTGCACTTCTTTCCCTTCTTCTTCTTCTTGGAATCTGAAGAGTCTTTAAAGGGTTTGGAATATCCCTCCTTCCCGTTCTATTTGGATGACCCTTTTCCATCATGCATGGTGAGTGCATGTGCTTTGGGATCTTTCATGAGGCCCATCTGTATGAGTTTTGTCTGCTCTTGTGTAAGAGACTCAATGAACTGAGCCAATGTAGGAATTTTCCAATTTGTTCCAAAAAGACATCTGTCATAATGGAAATTGGAGACATATACAGTGTATTATGGTCCTAGCTTGGCCAAGATTGTTAGAATAAGTTGTTTATATTCTGTAGACTTGTCAATACCACATTCACCCAAGATCAATAGCAAAGATTTAAATTTAGTAAAAGAATCTTGTATATTATCAAAACTTTTAGGGTCTAAGGTATTCAACTCTACCTCAAGCATATGACCTTGCATCTCATCCTGCTTTCCAAAGAGTCCTTCCAAGGTGGTTTAGATATCGTTTGGAGTCTTGCATGCAACAACATGAAACCATAAATCAGTGGAGATTAACTCAAGAAGTAGTCATGTGGCCTCATCCTTATGGTTTTCCCATCACATCTTCTCAATCGTTGATGTAGGTTTTGTTTCTGTCGCCATCGTCAAATTATAAAGTCCTTTTCTTTTCAGTTGGAATGTCGCCTTGGGATTCCAATCAAAATAATTGTATGGTGTGAGGATTAAAACCAAGTTTGACTATATAATAGTTGTCCTATCCATCTCTCCCACTATTTATAAGAACCCCTAAAAATTTACTCTCAATATGCAAGTGAAAAATTAAGAAATCACAGCAGAAATGACACTTTAAGTGAAAATTTGTATCAGTTTTAGGAGATGATCTTGCGGATTACTTTCTGAGAAAATGGTGAAGAATGTCGCCAAACAGTTGAAAACCCACTTCCAAAATGGGTCAATTTACTTTCCACTTAAATTGTTTCCTCAAAAACTTAATAATTTGAGAGCAATCACTAATGAAAGGTATGGCCACAAATTCGTATCGGTTTCAGGAGGCTATCTTAAGGCTTACTTTCTAAGCAAACGATGAAGAATCTTACCAAACAGTTGAAAACCCACTTACAAAATGGGTCGATTTAATCTCATTGCAAGTCGTTTCCTAAAAAATGTAATATTTTGGGAGGAATAACTGTTGAAAGGTACGACCACGGATTTATCTCGTCAAAACCCCAATTTTCCTTATTCTTTGTCTTGTCTGGCTTCCTCCAAGTAGCATAGATCCGATACCATGTCATTGTTTCATGGAAACCTGCATAGGAGATATAGCTAAAGCATTCACAAACAAAGATTATCAAGAAAAGGAAGAGAGATACAATATGGAAGAATGAGAAAATATATTCACACTACTCCAATGAGCTGATGATTGATACATATATCATGATCAATATGATATAATGAATGAGTGGAATACACTCATATATAGGGGAAAACATTCCATAATTAAGAAAAGAAATCAAGCAGTTAGCTTTCCTTAGGAATGCATGCATGCATAATAGTGATGGTAAAACTAGAAAGTCTAAAATAGAACTAGTCAGTTAACTCCCACTGAACTAGTGTGTTGAAAATAGAAATTTCTCCAACATGTTCAATGTCAGGAAAAATGTTAATAGCCTAAAAACCCTAAAATTTCAATTTTGTTGGATTATCAGTCTAAGAAGTGCAGTAGGTGCGCTAGGGAAATCCGAGCTGGTATATGCTAATATTCTTCTTAACTCAGCCCAATAATTTTCTCAGCAAGCTTTATAGAATGTTGTTGCAACTGTCATAGTGGGTTTTAGGGTGAAATTTCAACTTTCACCAAACTGCAATCTAAGAGGTGCAACAAATATGCAAGAGCAAGGTGAGTTGATCAATGGTCGAGTTAGATCCAACAAATTCTCAACAACTTCTCAACAATCTTGACAAGTTCAGGTCTTAACAGAAAATTGTGCAATGGCAATATTTCAACAAATCTATGATACCATGTTGATTTTTCTGATTCTCAGATATTGATAATTATTTCCTTATAATTTCAAAACAAGGTTCATTTTCATACAAAAATTATCATAGAATAATTATACATTGAAAAATATCAACTATAACAATGCAGTGGAAATAACAAGATCTAGAAATATTAACCATGCATAGTAGACACAAGAACACAAGAATTTATCCTAGGAAACCAAACCTTGGGAGAAAACCCAACAACCTTTCTTATAGAAGAATTCAGTCCAAGATATTACCATTACATCACCATCAATATATCAAGATACCATATAGAGAAAGTCCTCCGCAATTCTAGCTCCTCAATAATATGACCAAGAATAACCAAGAGAAAGATCTGCCAAGCCTAGCGCCTCTCCAATATAGTGCATAAGTAATTAGACCAAGAACTGCAACTGGAAAGATGCAATTGGAATGAAGCAACTTACTAGTGCACATTGTAGAAGGAGAATTGTATGTATAATAATGAATTGACTCTGCCTGTATTTATACTAATCCATGTGCTTGTCTTTTTCCTGTGCGACCAACTTCTCATTCTAGGTCTTTGATTTACTTTATTATTTTTTTTCTTTTACTAGTGGGGACGACTTCTCTTCCTGGGTTTTCAATTTCTTCCTGGGGATTTTTTTAGTGGTCTGATGGGTCTTCTTGTACTTCCTTGTGGATAATGACTACTCGAAGTTGAAAAACTTCAACACCAACTAGCCCTACTTCATACATGATATATGGTATTGAAGTTGTTACATACAGAAGGTTGCCTATCATTGATTTTTACAAGGTTTGATTAGCTTCCTTTGATTCATATTCTTTACTTAGATTACAACCAGTGACCATGGGTATGATGACAGGTTTGCAATCTTCCATTTTAAACTTATTCAACAACTCTTTGATATATTTGGTCTGGTACATGAATATTCCTTTGTTGGTTTGAGTAATTTGCAGTCCTAAAAAGAATGACAATTCTCCAAGCATGGGCATCTCAAATTATTTTTTCATTTTTTTTTCAAACTGTAGGCTCATTCTATCAACAATACTTCCAAAAATGGTATCATCCACATAAACTACAATGATTAATATCTTTGCATCATCTATTTTGATGTAAAGATTGCTATATGTTGTTCCTCTTTTGAAACCTTGTTGTTGCAAGTACTTTTCAAGTCTTGAATACCATGCTCTTGGATCTTTCTTTAATCCACAAAGTGATTTCTTCAATTTGCAAACAAAATATTCATTTTTTACAATAAGAATCCTTCAGGGTGTTCAATGTACACTTCTTCCTCTAAATATACATTCGAGAATGTTGACTTGACATCCATCTAATACACCTTAAAATTATTGAATCTTGCAAATGCCAAAAATATTATAATGGATTCTAGTATTGCAATAGGAGAAAAGGTTTCTTCAAAGTAAATACCTTCTAATTGAGCATAGCCTTTACAAACCAGTCTTGCTTTATTTCTTACTACTTTTCCATCTTCATTCAACTTATTTCTGAATACCCACTTTGTACCAATCACATTTGTATCCTTGGGTCTTGGGGCAAGTTCCCATGTATGATTTCTCTCAATCGGGTTTAACTCTTCTTCCATAGAATTTACCCAATGTTGATCATTTCTTGCTTTTACACATCATTTAGGCTCTATTTTGGATAGTAAAGAGAGATTTACCTATTCATAACTACTTTTCAATTTTTTCCTAGTTTAAGTCTGATCATTTTTATCACCAAGAATTAAGTGTTCTAGATGATTTTTCCAATCCAACCTATATGGTGTTTGTGTATATTGGAGTTTGATTTCTTCTTATTCTTATTCATTTTCTTGTTCCTCTTCTTCATATGCTTATTCTTCTTCTTTGTTTTAATCCATTTCTTATGCTTCCAAATTGTTCTTGTGTGGTAGTTATTCATATACTTTGATATTAATGCTTTCAACAATATTCTATTGTCTTATTGTAACATCTATAGGTTTTTCTTCTTGATGAATATCCAAGAAAAATTCCTTCATATTCTCTTGATTAAAAATTTCCTAGATCTTCATCATCTCATTTGATTTAACACTTGCTTCCAAAGATTATGAAGTGTTTGATTGATGTTGGTCAACCTTTCCATATTTCATAGGGTGTCTTGTCATTGTCGACTATGATTTTCCCTCATTTCAGTATGTAAACAAAAGTGTAAATTGATTCTCTCTAAAAGTTGTCTGACTATTTTTCTTCATTTAACATTGTCCTAGCAATTTATTGTACATGTCTGTGTTTCCTTTCAACTACATTTTGTTGAGGATTTCTTGCAGTTGAATACTTTCTTTTTATTCCATGGGTTTCATAGAATTCTTCAAATTCATTGGATGTGAAATCACCTCCATTATCTGACCTTAATCATTTCATTTTCATATCAGTCTCATTATCAACTAAAGCTTTGAATGCTTTGAACTTTTCAATTGCCTTGGATTTATTTTTGAGAAAGAAAACCCAAGTCATTCTTGTATAATCTTCAATGAGAAACATAAAATAGCTTTCTCCTTGTAGGATTTTTTTCTTTATTGGTCCACATAGATTTATATGTACAAGTTTCAATGGATTGGATGTTTTCAATGGTTTGTACGTTGCACATTCCTTTGTCTTGAATCTCACCATTGATTTGTTTCCATGTTGGCACTACTTGCAAACAATGTTTGAAGGTAAAATGTGATCTTTGGCATATCTCTTACTTCTTGATTGGTACTAATTTTTACCAAGTTGTCAAAGTTCATATGACCCATTCTTTTATGCCACATCCAACTTTCATCTATCTACCCCATGAAGCATTTTTCTCCATTAATTTCATCAAGAATGTATACATTGTTTTTTTTCTTTTCTAATCTCACATTCTTGGGAGCCAAAAGTAACAGTATGTCCTTGGTCACACATCTGGCTTACACTAAGAAGATTATGTTTCAATTTGTCAACACACAAAACCTTTTCAACTTTATCTTTTCCATTGTCAATACTGAGAGTTCCTTTTCCAACTATCTTTGTCCTGCCATCGTCTCCAAAGGTAACACTTCCTTCATTCTTATTCGAGGCAATAAACTTTGTTTTGTCTCTTGTCATGTGACTAGAGAACCCACTATCAATGATCCACTTATCCTTATTCTTTTGTGCACGAAGTGTAGCTTGAACGAACATGTATTTTTCTTTCTTTTGTTCCCTTTGTTCCTAATTTATTTCCATGATCATCGAGAGTTCCTCTTTCTGATATTTTCTAAAATCACTTCTACATAATTTTTCTATACACCCAAAATTATTTCTTTTATAACATATGATGTTATAGTTCAGCAAAGGGGAAAACGAGTTGTAATTTTTCCTTGAGAATCCATTTGTATCTTTGTTGTTGTTCCTCATATAACCATCACTTACATTTTTTCTACAATTTATTGCTTTATGACCAAAACCATTGCAAGAGTAACAATAGACAAAGAAATTCTTTTGGTACATGATTGAGTGATTCCATATTGATGGAAGACTCTTCCTGATTATGTCCTTGTGAGGAAAATTTTTCTTCTATGGAGCATACTTATTTTCCTTCCTATTGTCTTCAACCTTGATAGAATTCTTGATTATATCAGCATAACTCTTGGTCATTTTATCACTTGACTATTTTGAAGAGTTTGAGGCTTCTTCATTAGCAGCTTCCTTCTTTTCATTGTACCCAAGGCAAGTCCTATCATTTGACAATTTAGGATTTCGTTCAAGTTTGTTGATCTTTGAATTTGGTGTTGGTGTGTGATTTTTCCAACTCCTTTCTTATATAGACTATTTCAAATTCTAGACTCCTTCAACTATCTTCTTTTTCTTTTAGTTGGGTTGTTAAGACTTATTTAATTCTCTTTTCCTCTTCTACTTGTGTTTTTAAACTGATGATGATCTTTTCAGTTTCATCAAAGTTTTCTTTCAATGAGAATTTATTTTTTGTACTTCTTCAATTTCTCCTTTAGTAACCCTTTATTGTTCCTTAGTTTGTCTATTTCATTTAGAGAAAATATGATTTATCCTTCAATATTTACTTATGCATCAATCTCGGGGTCTTCTTCTTCTACTAGGTCCACATTTCCATTTTCTAGGACATCAGTCTGTGTTTTTACACCCATAAAGAGAATTTATTGTGTTTCGCTATCATTTTCATATAAAGAGTTGTTTTCCTAACTGGTATACAGATTCTTCTTTTGTCTGTAGAACTTCCTCATGTTTCCAGTCTTACCCTTCTTGTACCTTTTGAACCAAGAATATTCTTTTACATTGATATTTCCATTTTTTCAATAAATATATTTAGAAGCAAAGTTCCTTACTTCTCCACAATGAAATCATATGAAGGTAAGCTTACCTTTGTGTTTTCATGATCCTCTCTTGAGATTTCTAACAAAGTTTTCCTCTTCTTCATCTAATTCATTTTCTGAGTTGTCACTTGTTTTGCATTCTTCTATATTCATCTTCTTTGATGCCTTGAAATATGATTCCTTCCTCGATGGTATTTCTTGTTTATCCTTTTCTATCCTCAATTCATATGTAGTGAGAATTCCATTTAATTCATCCATTGTCAGATTGTCTAGGTCCTTCATTTATTCAATGGCAGATATCTTGGGGTTGAATCTTGAGGGAAGTGACCTAAGCACTTTTTGCATAATAATGGTTTCGTTAACCTCTTATCCCAATCCTATGATGGTTTTGTCAATATTATATACTCAAAGAATGTAGTCTCCAATACTCTCTTCCTCTTTCATTGTAAGAGTCTCAAATTTACCTCTATGGGTTTCTAATTTTTCTTTCTTGACTTTGTCATCTCCTTCATATATTTTTTGCAGCTTGTCCCACATCTCTTTTTCTTCAGTACAATGTATGACTTTGACAAAATTTTAATATTACAGGCTACATAGGATTGTACTCATGGCCTTAGAATCATAGTAATTGAGTTTCTTTTCGACTGGATCTATTGGTGGAGTTGTCGAGGATGTGTAACCATTCTCAACTATACTCCAAATGTCATACACAAGTGACTTCAAATAATTTTTCATTCTTATGATCCAGAATGCATAATTTTATCCATTGAATAATGGAGCTTTGTTTGTATAAAAACCTTCATTATCCATGTGCGCTGCAGGGATTCACCTTTTAGTGGTTAGACTGATTCTAAAGGAACCTCACTCTGATACCAATTGTTGTCTCACTTACTTATACAGAGAGGGGTGGGTGAATCAATATAGGACTAGTTTTCCTTTTCTTACAATGTTTATCAATTTATTACTTCATCAGTCATAAGCAGTTAATAATAAATGCACATACAAACATATAATCCATGGTACAAAGAGATTTAACGTGGAAACCCAAATGGGAGAAAACAAAAAAAAAAATCTTAATAAAACTTTGTAGGCACCAACCTACTGTAACAAATATTGAAGAAACCAACCTCCAGGAGACACCAATATCCATGTTGGAATATTCTTATGGGGGGTGAATCAATATGAGCACTTATTATCACTTTTAATAACAATATGTAATCATTAATTTCATCAAAAATATATCATCAATATATCATTAAAAGTACAAATCAATAGAGCATAATAGACATTCACATAAACACAATGCACCAGAATTTACGTGGAAACCCAAATGGGAGAAAACCACAAAATCCTTTTCTTATATATGAAAAGAATACATTCATTGGAAGCACCAACTTCCCAATTCTCCAGCTACAACTAGAAGGAGGCTATGACCCTCTATTTACAGGCTCCAACCAGAAGGAGGATAAAACCCCCTGATTCTTAGGCTCCAACCTAAAGGAATCTCCAACTTCTTGTGTTCTTTGGCACCAACCAAAAGGAGGCTCCGACCCCCTTTCCTTGCCTCGTCCAACCTTGTTGAAATATAAATGTAGACCAAGATGTCACTACCACAATCACTGCCACGGTCAACCTGTCATTGTCAACCTGACACATCAACCTATCACTGTCAACATGTCACATCAACTTGTGACTACCACTGTAACATCAACCATCTTGTTATTGTCACTGTCACATCAAATAGTAATTTATAAATATGTAACCTATCACTATCCATGTCACTGATATATCAACCATATCTACTCATATATACCATATCAACATCAAGTATCCAAACCATGTACCACAATGTAACTCAAGCATGCATCATACCATATACCATAAGATATACCTCAATATATATTATGGTATAATCAATATATCATGAGCATTATAAAGAAACGGAGCATAATGGACATCCATAGAAACACAGTACACCAGAATTTACGTGGAAACCCAAAGGGGAGAAAACCACAGAATGATTTTCTTATATATCAAAAGAATACATTCATTGGAAGATTCAACTTCTCAATTATCCAGTTACAACTGGAAGGAGGTTGTGACCCCCTATTTATAGGATCCAACCTGAAAAAAAGATACAAATCCTTGAATTATCTGGCTCCAACCAGGAGGAGGATACAACCCCCTGATTCTTAGGCTCCAACGTGAAGTAATCTCAAACTCCCTGTGTTCTATAGCACCAACCAGAAGGAGGCTACGACCCCCTTTCCTTTCCCCATATTTCCTCCCTGAAATATAAATGTAGACCAAGATGTCACTACCACAATCACTGCCACTGTCAACATGTCATTATCAACCTGTCACATCAACATGTCATTGTCAACTTGTCACATCAACCTATGACTACCATTGTCACATCAACCAACCTGTTACTATCATGGTCACATCAAATATTAATTGATCAACCTGTAAACTATCATTGTCTATATCACTGATATATCAACCATATCTTCTCATATATACCATATCAACATCAAGTATCCAAACCATGTACCACAATGTAACTCAAACATGCATCATACCATATACCATAAGATATACCTCAAATATATCCCAATGTCATAAATATGTGCCTCTAACAATGAACCATAAAAAACATATACAATTTACCAAGGATATGTCTCAAGCATGTATCAATGATACCAAAACATGGACTCAACCATATGCAACCATAAACCAAAAGGGATTTTAGTCATGTCTCAAACATGTGCCATATCATCCATGATAAACACACATAAAAAAACATACCTCTAATCCTATAGACACTTTGTTGTATCAGATGATATATGAGTAAACCAACCTGGGAATTAACAATATGGTATAAGCATCACTTCACACCCTTTCACAAGATTTTCACATATCCACGAATTCCCCCACTACTACCTGTGGATATCCTTTCTTTTCTCCTCTACAACCTGCATACATCCACACCCTTCTAACCTATAACTGATGCATACCTCATAAACTAGGGTTACTCACATTTCCTGCAACTCTGATACTTTCACCTTCGACTTTCCTTCGCACCCTCAGACTTGCTACCTTAGATTCACCAATAGACCAAAAGTTCTTCACAAGATAGATAATCAATGAAGATGTGTTTGAATTTTCTTATGAGAGACTCCTTGAGGTGTATTTATAATTTTTCTAAGTAACCTCTTTCATTACTTTAGGGTTTTCTTGTTACAACCACTTAACCCTTTCATTAATTGTCTTGTAACCAACTAGGGGCTTTGTAACCCATCTTTTGGACTTCCAACTTCATGACCTCAAAACTCCTCACTTGTGAGGAACCACATGGAGTACCACCTATCACTAGAAACAGTATGATGAGGAATATCCATCCATGAGTGAGTTACCTACATTTACACTATCCTTCATGACCTTTTTCCTTGATAAAATATGGATCCCATTACCACACCTTCAGGGATTTATGTAGACTTCTTCAATTCATATTCCCTTGAGGACCATACTTAGAGATACGCCATAAGGGGACACTTTGGAGACTTCTCTAAATACACCCATCACATATGTCGACATCAATGACAACCACTACTTGTTGACATCAATGACAACCAACTGTCCAACAATATCCCCCTTTGACATTGATGGAAACATTGATGGCATGGGAACACTCATGCTCCTACACATGCTCCCTCTGTGACCATCGCTCCCCCTATCTCCATGCATCTATTCTTTCTCTTTGTTTCCATGCATCTGTTCTTTCTCTCCACCTTTGATATCAATGGAAAATGGTAGTTCTCCTTGGAGTTTCTCCCCCTATCTACAACCTTTTCTTTCTCTTCATGGTGCTTCCTCGTGTAAATATCTAATGTATATGAAAAGAATTCAAAATATTATTTTCTTGAATTCTTCAATTATTTTTCTTCTCTCCCCCAGTCTTACTGTGCCTAATGTCATGTGGATCACTGTGGGATAGAAACTACAATTTTTTTTCGAAGATACTCAAATCTCTCCCTTGGAAGAGGTTTAGTGAAGATATATGCAATCTTCTCTTTTTTCCCAATATACTCTAGCTTTATGTTCTTCTTTGTAACATGTTCTCGTAAAAAGTGAAACTTGATCGGAATGTGCTTCGTCTTGGAATGAAATACATGATTCTTGGAGATACTAATATCACTGGTGTTATCACAGAGTATCGAAATAGGCTCATAATATTCCACTTATATATCCTGCAAGGTCTGCTTCATCCAGAGAACTTGAGTGCAACATGTTATTTCTACAATATATTATGCTTCTGTTGTGGAAAAAGATATTGATGATTGTTTCTTGCTCAACCATGATACCAGAAACTCACCTAAGTAGAAATTTTCTCCACGTGTACTTCTTCTATCGTCAATGCTACCTACCTGATATACATCTATGTAGGTGACCAAAAGACAGTTCATTTCATTTTGGATACCATAATCCAAAATCTTTTGTTGCTCTGAGATATCTGAATATTTTCTTTACTTCCATAGCTTGTGTTTCTTTCGGTTTTTCTTGAAATATCACAACCTGTCCAATTGCTTGCATCACATCCAGTCTTGATGTTGTCACATACAGTAAGTTATCAATCATTGATATGTACAGTCTCTAATATGCATCCTTAGATTCATCATCCTTTCTCAACTTGTGGTTGGTGTGCATAGGAGTACTTATGGGTTTGCAGTATTCCATTCCAAATTTCTTTAGCATTTATATGATGCAATTGGTCTGGGAGATAAAAATACATTTATCATGATGACATATCTGTAATCCAAAAAATAAATTCAAGTCATCGAGAAAAGACATTTCAAACTCATTTTGCATGTCTTTGGAAAACCTTTGACTCATCCTATCATCATCTCTCCCAAATATAATATCATCTACATAAACTTCAATTATCAGTATATTGTCTCGATCCACTTTTATGTAGAGATTTTTTTCTGCATTGTCCTTCCTAAATATTTGTTGTTGTATATACTTGTCCAAACTTGAATACCATTCTTTGGGGGCCTGCTTGAGTCCATACAATTATTTCTTCAGCCTAAAAATGTGATCTTCCCTTTTTTATAGTAGAAACCCTTTAGGTTGTTTGATGTATACTTCTTCTTCTAATTATCCATTTAGAAAGGATGATTTTACATCCATCTGATACACATTGAATATTTTGGAACCTGCATAGGCTAAGATCAATCTAATTGCTTCCATCCTGGAAACTAGGGCAAAGGTTTCTTCAAAATATATACCTTCAATTTGAGAATACCATTTGCATGCTGACCTTGCTTTGTTTCTGGTTACCTATCCATCCTCATTCAATTTATTCTTGAAAACCCACTTTGTACCAATCACATTCTTATTCTTTGGGCTTGGAACCAATTCTCATGTGTCATTCTTTTCTATCTGATCCAATTCTTCATCCATAGCCTTGACCCAGTGTTCATCATCATTGGCTTCTTCAAAACTTCTTGGTTCAACTGCGGATAACAGTGTTAGATGCCTTTGTTCCAGTGAAAGTATTGTTCTTCGGGTTTCAAATCCTGCATATTTATTCCCAATAATTTGTTCTAGTGGATGATTTTTCTACACTCATCGACTAGGTTTCTTAGGAGGTATTTGTTGCTCATATTCCTCTTGATATGTTTTCGGTTGCTCTTCTTCTTCTTCTTCTTCTTCTTCTTCTTCTTCTTCTATCTCTTCTTCTTTTAGATCTTCTTCATCATCTTGATCTTCTGAATATTTTCTTCCTTACTTGATCTTACTTGAATATTTATCAACTTGGGAGTCAAGTTTCCCAATTTTTCCATATTCTCTTTTGATATCACATTTGCTTCCAAACACTCTAAAATTCTTCACATTTGTTGGTCTTCCTTTCCATAATTCATAGGGAGTATTATCATTGTTACTTATGAGAATTCCCTTCTTCAAGATATGAACTGTTGTATGTACTTCTTTTTCCCAAAAGATATCACTCAACTTGGAATATTTCAACATGGTTCTAGCCATTTCATGTATTGTTCTATTCTTCCTTTCCACAACTCCATTTTGTTGAGGTGTCATGGTTTTTGAGAACTGTCTTTTTATTCCATGGTTTCCACAGAAATCCATGAATTATTTCAATGTAAGATATCCTCCATTGTCTGATCTCAAACACTTTATTTTCGAATCCATCTCGGTTTCAACCATCTTTTTGTATATATTAAAGTGTTCAAATGCTTCTAACTTATTCCTTAGAAAGAAAAATGCAATCAATCTTGTGTATTCATCAACGAGTAGCATAAAATATTGTTCTTTATTTAATCCCTTCGATATTGTAGGTCCACATAGTTCAGTGTGTATAATCTCCAATGGTTTTGTCATGGAGTACTCTTTTGATTTGAACTTAGTCGTAGTTTGTTTTCCTTGTAGACAATGCTCACATAGAGCATTTGATGGATTTAAAATCTCGGGCATTTCTTCCACTACTTCCTTTATGTTTATTTTGATGAGGTTATCAAAGTGCATGTGACCCACTCTTCTGTGACAGAGCCAACTTTCATTTTCTTTTCCTAAGAAACATTTTTCCCTTCCAATTTCATTCAGTACATATATGTTGTTTGGAGTTCTTCTGGTTGTAGCCACCAATTTCTCCGATCCATCTTTCCTTATCTCACATTTTTCTGAGTCAAACAAAAATTTATGTCCTTGATCACACATTTGAATTACATTTAGAAGATTGTGCTTCATATCTTCGACCAGTAGAACATTTCCTTCCTTGGCATGTTTTCTTCCAAG
>SNQJ01S0022901.1:91653-102912 GCA_010110895.2 Picea sitchensis | reverse complement strand
TCTCTTAATAGACATATTTAGTATAAATAAGGGGTGAGGGTATGTGAACCCTAGCTTGGAGATTATTGTAACAGAGCGCTGCTCGACTGGAGGTTGCCCCCTCGAAGATGCCTGTGAACATTGCTATCTAAATCAAAGTGTTGTTTCTGTTGTTATTTCGTATATCATTTATGTGTATTGTGAAGATTATGTTGGATATTTTACTGTTATTCTGTCATTTCTAGCATTTCATTTCTATTCTGCATATTTTATATATCTGGTATCTTGCAGGAGATGTGTTATGGAGGCAGAGCGACCACTGATTCTGGTAGAGGCACATGAAGGCATCGCGGGAGGACACTACGTAGGGAAAGAAACAACACAGAAGGTTTTGAGAGCTAGCCTCTGGTGGCCTACTTTACATAAGGATGCTAAGGAATACTAAAAATCCTACGATGTATGCGAAAGAGTTGGGAAACCTTCCTAAAGAGATGAGATTCCTTTAGCACCACATATAATGTTACAAGCATTTTAAAAATGGGCCATTGATTTCGCGAGACCTATCAACCCACCAGGAAAGCGCATAGAAGCCAGATACATTATCACTGTGATAGAGTATTTCACAAGATGGGAAGAAGCAAGAGTAGTTAAGGATTGTAGTGCAACTATAGCTGGTCACTTTATATTTGATGATATTATAACCAGTTTTGGATGACCAAAGACCCTGATGAGCGATCAAGGTACACACTTTATTAATAAGACTATTAAATCGTTGACTCAGGAATTTGAAGTTCACCATCAGAATAGCACACCATACCACCCACAAGCGAATGGTACAGTCAAATATTTCAACAAGATCTTGGAGACAACACTAACGAAGATTTGCAGTGTGAACATGAATGATTGGGATTTGAGAGTACCAACAGTGTTATGGGCCTATAGAACCACTTGCAAGAAGATGACAATGTAGACTCCCTTTAAGTTGGTTTACGGTCTAGAAGTTGTGGTGCCTATGGAATATTTGGTTCCTAGTCTAAGAATTGCAACATTTACAGATATGGATGACACTGACATTGTTATACACAGGCTTGCGCAGTTGGTATAACTAGAGGAAGACCTTTTTCCTCACCCTATGCAATATTTCATAGAAGGCCTTTTTCCATTTCCCCATGCAGACTTGTCATCAATTTTTGCAAGTTCTAGAGATAAAAATACTTTTTTTCCCACATGTACACACCTTTCCTACTATACAACATGCATATACGCAGGCTTCTCCACTACATCCCACATACATCGGGATTTGTGCCCAAAAATGAAAAATGGAGTCAGGTTTCCATGTCATGACAGGAGATCTATGATCCTTGGCCTTACATATTCTGGAAACGTTCTGAATTGGCCCTTCAGTTCCATTTGAAGGCTATAAATGGGCCAATTCCGAGCTATGGAAAGAAGGAGAAAGAATTCAAATTTGAGAGAAAAGTTACTCTGGAGAAATTATTTACTTCATTTTGAGTCTGCATCCCTTTGTCCTTTAAGTCCGAAGACAATGTTCAGCCCCCAAGCTCTTCCCTTATTGATTGAGAACCTCATTGTCTCTCTTCTATGAGCTTGCCTTTGGTGGAGGATTGAAGTGGTGGAGGCCCAGCTAGAAGGTACTTCATTTCTTGGTTCCAAACTACGCCGACACAGAAGTCTGTAACTTTTTTACTTCTGTTGATCATATATTAATAGAAATACTCTTTTCCGGTCCAATTGATATCTCACAAATATTTGAATTATTATCCATGGGCGTATTTTTTATGCATATAAATGGATTATGCTATCTAATGTGCTAACCTCTTATATTTTCACCATATGTTTGCTTTCCCTGGTTGTTCAGAACTAGTTGCATGTATATAGCTTTGCGTCAAAGTGCTCAACGATGGACTTCATCTAACATCTGGACGAGGTAGGACTTTTGTCTTATATCGCTAGCATATTGGTTTATATAAAATATTTTGGGATAGAGTTGATTTATGAAGTCATTTCCATCTATTATGGTTTACCCTAGCCATAGAGAGTTTTTCCCTCGTAACAGAATTGGCGACCATACTAGGGATTGACCTTCTTTCTTAGGGTTTGGAGTACTTTTCTCCTTAGATTTCTCTCATTCCTTTTTAATTTCTTGTCGTATCATTTCTTGACAACCTCTATTCACTCCGGGTCTAAGTTTTTCAACCTTCTCCCTTGCCTAGATTTGTTTTTGAAACACATACACAACTTTTTTCTTGAAATTCATGTATATACACGGATTGTCCTTCTAGAGGTCGTGTACATACACTTTGTTTCCTTGAACAATCACGTACATCAACCTCTTGTTCTTGTTTACTGGGTTTGTTGGTTGCTGGGTGGGATTTGATGTTTGTTGAGTCTTCTTAGGTCTTTGTACTGACTGTTGAGTGTCTGTGGGATGACATGAAACCTGTCTGGGGTTGATTTTTGGGAAGAGTCTTTCTCATCACCTTTTCATTTTCATTTTCCTTGTAGATTGGGCTAGGTGTTCTGCTCCTTGGTATTCTTCTTGAGTTATCTCTTTCTGTACACAGTATAATTTATATATCAAGTTGTTTTCCAGTCCATGCATTTTCATTTTTATTATATTGAAAATACAAAAATATTAGGCATTTTGCATTTCTTGTTATTTTGATCTTTTGAGTCTTCAGAATTGCAGAGTTGAAATTGCAAATTGCATTGTTTTTAGAAGCATATCATTCATTGAAATTTGAATTTAGGACTTTGCATTGCATTCATATTACTTTACTTGTCGAGTCATAAAATCACGAGTTTCACTACCATACCTTTTTGAGTAAGCACGACCACTAAGAGTAATGCTATAATTTAAAATTGATTAGTCATGATTTTATTTTCTAGGGTGCACAAACTAGCTTAGGATTCAGTGCCTTGGAATAGGATTTTGTGAGTAAACTTCTCCAAGGAAGTTAAATCAACATATGTGTTTGACAAAGGGAGAGGAGAAATCCATTATATAATCGATAATATCAGGAGGCTTTGCTCACACCGGATTTAATCATGAGGTCATGCAAGGTTGGTTGAAGGGATATCCCCTCGATACCTTATTAGCGTCATATATATTTCTTGGGATCTATTTGTATCTGGGGATCTTTCTAGTGCCTTTACCTCTGTGAGAGGCAATACTTTCAAGGTTTTGGTCTTTTCTACCCTGCCCATACGGTGGACCTGACTTACAACTGCTCGCCTATGCATTGGTTATACATTGGTTTCTTAGTTGCTTGACTTAGGTGCCACATAGGTTACTTGCAGGGGTTATTCTGCAGGTACCTTGGGTCAGATAAGGGTCGGACAACACACAAAATTTATGGGGGATTACCTCTCCGGGGGGATCTGACCAAATGCGTTGTTAAGCACACGAAGACCCTTATAATAGATTTTGATACCTCTGATCTTTAGCAGGGAATCTCAGGCCCCTCTTGGGTGAGACATACCTTCTTTAGTGAGGGAGGCCACTTTCAGCCACTTTACCCCGTTTGTGTGCATATTGGCTATTTGACTTTTGGTGTGCTTTTTGATTACTAGTTGGCCTTAGGATTTATTTTTTGTCTTTAGATTCTTAAGTCATCATGGAGTTAGACCAATGTCCCTTCCAGTCCCTTCACTTGTTACAATTACCACTAGATTTTGAGTCTTTTCCTTCTAAAAGGCGTAGAGTTATTAGACGTGGTACACACTTTTCCACTTTTCAGACTTGTGATTCTACAAATATGAGTATTGAACCTAGTCTTCAGAACACTGGGAGACCTTCAACTCCCATGCCTACTATAGTTAATGGCACCCCTTCGACTCCTGCAACCACAATGGTTGTAGTGTTGGATAAACCTATCATTACTATGGCTCGGCCTATATTGAATGTTCAATCTCTTGCCATGAACCCCTTTGGGTATCTTGGTCACTCACCGGGCTACAATGTTTAGTCCATCTCTATGGCCTCTAGTCCTTTTTCCTATGGTATGCTAAATTTTACTTCGCAGTTTTCGAACGCCATCCCAACTACTGGCCCTAATGATAGCATTGGAATTGGGGGCACTACACCTCCTTATACTCCTTTCTCATTTGGTGGTTCTCATATCCCCCAAATGAATCCTAATATGGGAGGTATTCCTTCTTTTAACCCTAGGTCTAATCCTCTTGCTTATGGGTGGAGAAATCAACCTGGCGGACAAGCTTCTACTCAAGTTCCATCATATACCCTCACCTCCTCAGTGTCAATTATGACCAACACATTTGTCATGAAAATCCACATCTATCCTCTGGATTCACACCTGAAGGAGGTCAATTTTACACTTTGGTAAACCCCCAACCCATATCCAATCCACCTGGGGGAAATTTTTATAACCCCCATCAGAACATTCCTGCTGGAATGATTCCCAACCAAAATTTTATGAATCAGCCCAGAGGAGGGTCTTACAATCCAGGACAGGGCCATGGTACTTACCAGAACCCTGGCTGGACTGCAGTTCCCCAAACACAATCTTGCCAGGGAGCTTAGGGCCAGATACCACAATCTCATCTCCCTTTTTTGGCCACTCTCAATTTGCCAAACTTGTCTAAGTTGATGAACGAACCTATGAGTCATGATCCTACATGCCCCCCCATCCCCACCAATCTTCCTTCAGACATTCTGAAGTTCGAAGGTAAGAATGGAAAGGATACCAGTGATCATGTCACCACCTTTCACATATGTTGCTCTTTGAATTCCCTTAATGTCGATTCTATTCGGTTAATATTATTTCAACGCACCCTCATTGAGGTTTCCGCAAAATGGTATATTGAGCTACCTAGGAGGGCATATGGGACCTTTAGTCAGATGTTTTTGATATTCCTTAAACACTTCCAATTGCTGGTTCATTACGATGCTGGCGTAGAACTTCTGTCGACTTTATGCCAAGACACAACCACTCATATATCAGATCATATCTAGGAGTGGCGTAGACAAAAGAGGCTGATTAATACCTCCATACCCTCGACCTTTCTTTTAGAATGGTTCCTTAAGTATTTTCAACCTCCTATCTCAAAGGATGTTGCTACATCCGGGATTACCACTGAGGAAGAAGCGATCTTTAAATCTCATCAGTTAGATGTTATATACGCTCAGTCTGGGATGTTATACCACATTCTTCCGGACGCACCGCGGTCAATGTATGACCCTAGAAAAAATCTTGGACCTCATGTCGATGGCATTGTAGGCTTCACCAATGTAAAATACACAGACTCGGTGACAGGCCATTTGAAAGAGTTGTCTCTAAACTAGTTTGCAGGAGGGCCAACTTCATTTGTGTCTTCCAAACCCACTCATTCAATGGATGTACATTCTGTGCAATCGTCGGTCGACCCAAATGGTAACCAACAACTAGGAGGGAATAAGAAGAAAGGACGTAATAATAATCATAAAGGTGGGAAAAATGGTAATAAACCCAAGGACAATAGTAATAATGATAAGACAAATAATAATGCTCGAGAGGGAAAGAAAGAAAGGCGTAAGGTGAAATTTCCATGTAAGATTTGTACTGATGATCTCCTTACTCATTTATGCCCCAAACTTGTGGAAGCTATGAGGCTGTTATCTCTACCACCCATCGTGCTAAAAAATCCTTTTCCACATAACCAACACATGGCCTCAAGCTCCTTAAACGCCATAAATGTGGCTGGTGGGAGTCAAAACCTGCCATTGTAAGACGAAAACCATTTGTGTATCAATATGGTCGATGTGAAAGTTCATGTAGCCACTTGATCTCAATATTATAGTTATTCACAGGCTATAAATGGTCTAGAATATCTTCCTCCTCCTCTGGAGACAACTTTACATATTGAAAAACCAGAGCCACCGCCTCTCATTCCTAAAGGAGTACTCAAGCGCTCTACTCACAATACAAATTCTAGAGCTGCCCATAACTACTCTATTGTTGAGGACCTGAGTCAAACCCCTTGTGCGATGTCAGATTTGGAGTTACCCCAGACATATCCTTCATAAAGGAATTCCTTACTATCTGCGTTAGGATCTCTAGAACCTAGTGGCTCAAAATTTATCAAGTTTGGCGTCACAGATGTGAAGCCTCGCTTGCCTTACCATGTGGCATTCCAAATCCACATGGGGAACCTAAAGTATACCATCAAACATGCAGTTGTTGATGAAGGTGTTGCTACATGTGTGATGTCCCTGGTCTTTTGGAAAGATCTTGGTTCTCCAACTCTTTCTAAGTCATCGAACATGTTGACTTCTTTTGACAGTCATTCCTTCCGCCCTCACGGTATTCTTCCTGCATTTCCGGTCTAGTTGGGTGGGAAGACGGTAGAGGTGGAGATTGAGGTAGTTGATGCACCTCTTTATTATAACTTGTTACTAGGATGCAATTGGACCTATGCTATGGTCGTCGTTGTATCGTCCATCTTCCGTACTCTTTGATTTCCTCATGATGATTGACCAATTATCCTTTGCGTATGCTAGTCCTAATGTATCTATTGGACCATCAATCCCTATGATCGACAATTATCAATCGAAAAATGAGAATGTCAGTGTCGGAATGTATTCTTCCCTTATGGGAAATTTCTACTTCATGGCACTGATTCACCACATTTACGCCATGTACAGTAGGCCAGTTTCGATGGAGAAGTCCATCTTTTTCCACACTTCCTATTTTAACAATATGTGAACCCTACCTTCCTCAAATTCGTCTTGTGAGGTTCAGTCACATGCTGGAATTTCCATTCCACTATCGACAACGAAGATTGTGTATCAAGCTATTCTTGACTCTTCCGTCAATCCTGATCCTGTTACCTCACCGATGGACAAGGAGGATCCCGTTCTTAAGCCCATGTGGGCCACTTCATTGTCTTGTTCACATGACTTCCTCGATGAGACTTTTCCCTCAGAAAAAGATATCATCGAAGTCATGAATATTTCTGACAAACGTGGGGATGATATGCATCATCTCTCTTATTTCTCCCAGAGCTTGAAAGAATCAAACAAGATGACTTTAAATCTACTTTGAGTGAGATATTCAGTCACGCCGTAGTTCCAATCAATACACACAACATTTATGCTAAAGAAAATATGGCGAGTATTTCTCCTACCGTCACGATTGATATCTATTGTACCCCTGGCAAGATTGAAACCGTACATATCGGTGTGGATTGTTCGCTAGAAGAAATCCTAATCTACACCAAACTCTTCAAGGAATTCTAAGATGTATTTGCTTGGTCATATGAAGAGATTCCAATACTTGAACCTCGTATTGTCGAACATGATATTAGAACTTACCTAGATGCTAAACCTTTCCAACAACATCTTAGAGTTGTCAATCCCCGGAAGGCCCCTGCTATTAAGGCAGAGGTGGAGAAGCTACTTAATGTTGGCTTCATCTACCCGCTTCCCTTGACTGATTGGGTATCCAATCCCATTCCTGTGAATAAAAAGCAAGAAATCATCCTTGTATGCATGGACTTTCATGACCTAAACAAGGCATGTCCTAAACACAACTTCCCAACACCTTTCATCAATCAAATTCTCGATGAGTGTGTGGGAAGCAAAGTGCTTTATTTTATGGACGGATTTTCAGGGTATAACCAAATTCAAATTAAACTTGATGATCAACACAAGATGGCATTTATTTGTCCTTGGGGTACTTTCGCATACCAGAAGATGCCTTTTAGCCTTAAAAACAATAGATAAACCTTCCAACGTCCGATGACCTTCACATTCCATGATCTTAAGCATATAGTCAAAGCTTACCTTGATGATATTGCTACTCACTCTCACAAGAGAGCGGATCACTCTACGCACCTTTGACTAGTTTTTGAGAGATGTTGTTACTATAGAATCCAGTTGAGCCCTCATAAGTGCATATTTTTCATTAGGTTTGGTCGTCTTTTGGGATTTCTAGTTTCTGAGACAGGGATCATGGTAGATCCGTTAAAGGTTGAGGCAATACTTCGATTGCCTCCCCCACGCACTATTAGAAAAATTCAAGGTTTACATCGGAAAGCTAAATTTTTACGTCGATTTATAGTAAACTATGCCAATATCACTAAGGGTTTCATGCGTATTTTGAAGAAGGACACCCGTTTTATCTGGGATGAGCAATCCCAAGAGTCCTTCGATGCTTTGAAGAAATCCCTGGTATTTGTGCCTATGCTAAAGTCTCCTGACTACAGTAGGGATTACTTACTTTATATCGTCGTGTTCGAGGAGACGATTGGTATGTTTTTTGTTCAGGAGGATGATGACATCCATGAGCACATCATCTTCTATCTTAGTCTAAACCTAGTCGGTCCTAAGCTTAATTGCTCTCACGTTGAAAAGCTAGCTCTGGATGTCGTTCAAGCAGTCCAATGTTTACATCATTATATATTTCTTTACAAGACTATTGTTTTTGTCGTTTTCAATCCATTTCAATATGTCCTTACTAGGCGTATCATAGGGGGAAAATATAATAAATGGATTGTCATTTTACAAGAATTCGATCTCATTTTCTCTTCTGTGAAATCCAAGAAATCACTAGTCTTCGTCGAGTTAATATCTAACTTTCCACAATTAGATGAAGATGTTATCCATGTTGATTTGTTTACAGACGAACACATTTTCCTTGTCTCATCGTCTGACCCCTGATATGGAGACATCGTTCTCTATCTTCAAACCTTGAAGTTCCCTCAGTATCTCTCACGATATGACCGACGATGTATACGATACCAAGCTAAGAATTATACTATCGTCTGTGACACTTTGTATTGCCGAGGAATAGATAATATCTAGTGTTGTTGTTTAACTCACATAGAAGTCGAGTCAGTCCTAAATGATTGCCACAGTGGGGCTTGTGGTGGTCATCTATCTGGGCTTGCAAAAACCAAAACAATTTTGCGAGCCATTTATTTCTAGCCTTCTATATTTAAAGATTGTGTTGAAGCAGTTAAGAAGTGTCACCCTTGCTAGGTGTTCACTCGAAAAATGCGCTCGCATATAGCCCCTCTTCACCCAGTCATTATTGTCGGTCCCTTCACCAAGTGGGGGGTGGACTTTGTGGATTGCAACCCAACTTCAGCTAGGGGAAATAAACACATTATCATTTCCATCGACTAATTTAATAAGTGGGTCGAGGCCATGCCTACAATTAAATTCGACGGGAAGAATGTAACCTTCTTTGTATTCAATCAAATTATTTCCTGGTTCAGTATCCCTAGTGAGATTGTCACTGATCATGGTAGTCACTTTCAAAACAAAATGATGGAAGAGCTAGTATCTACACTGGGGTTTAAACATGGTCATTCTTCTCCTTACTACTCGCAGGAAAATGGACAAGTAGAGGCCGTCAACAAGTCTCTCAAGGCCATTTTATAGAAAATTGTCAACCAGAGTAAATCTGACTGGCACATTATGCTATATCTCACACTCTGGGCATATCAAACCTCGTTTAATACTTCCACCAGTTTTTCCCCTTTCCAGTTAGTACACGATGTGGAGTCGATATTACCTATTGAATGTGAAATCCATTCTCTTAAGTTGGTAGTTGCACTCCTACCTGACACTTCCGATATCGAGTGATGCCTTGTACACCTAGAGAGTCTTGAAGAGTAGCGTCGAGACGCCTCTACGGTTATCGAGGAGAACAAAAGACGTGTCAAGGTCCAGTATGATAAGTATGTCTATCCTCAGTTGTACGTTGAGGGTGACTTGGTCCTCTTATATGATCAAGCCAAAGAACCACTGGGGGCAGGAAAGTTTAAACCCATGTAGCACGATCCTTATATCGTGTGACATTTCTTAGAAAAAGGAGCCTATGAATTAGAAGATTATGAAGGGAATATGTTGGTCAAGCCCAGAAATGGGATCTACTTGAAAATATATTATGCTTGAGCCCCAATCTCAAGTGAAATTCTTTTTATACTAATGTAATTTAGTGTATATATCTTTTCCCCTTTCTTTTCATATTCAACTTTCTTATCACATTTTCCCTTCGTTAGCAGATGTCAACGGAGTCTTCGGTCTACTTAGGATTCACAGGCGGAGCCATTCGTCATACATAGAACTTGGCTTCTATTGCTTGGGTGGTTTACTCACCCGAGTGTCTATTGGTGTTTTCAGGTGGCATATGCCTAGGGCCATCCACGAATAATGTGGTCGAATATAGCGTTGTTATAGAAATTTTGCGCGATTCTATCTCATACAGTATTCGATATTTAAAGGTTCGCCTGGATTCCCAGTTAGTAGTATGTCAATTGAACAACATCTACTGCGTGTGTGATCCTACTTTACTCTGACGATTCCTATGGGTACGTCTTTTGGAACGACAGTTTGATTTTATTACTTATTATCACATTCCTAGGAGTTCTAATAATGTATCTGATGCTTATGCTAATTTCGTTTTAGATTGGAATTTGTCACATAACTAAAGAAAATAAAACCATCTAATCAATGTACACATCGTAATATAAGTAAAGCTGAATATCCTTGTTTTATATATATTTCAAAAAATATGGTGTTTATAGTACAAAATTGGGGCTAACACCCTCAATACACATATATAGTCGATAATACAATATCCATGACATCTACGCCTATGGCATCAAATGTGTGTCATGGTAACAAAATATGGTGTTTGTGAGACACTGAAAGAGTCGCACCCAAGCATTGGGCACACCAACCACTTGCCACTGCATGGCTTCCGACAGATCCTCTACTTGAACCATCAGAATCCTTTGAGTCAAATGAGGCAGGTTTCCATGCACGATTTGAAGGACTCTCTTAGTTTCTCCTCCCACTGTCTCATCTCCCTGGTGCCTTCAACGATGTCGGGGAAGCCCGTCCGACTGTCGCGGACCCACGTTTGCATCACACAAGTGTCTAGTTAGTGCTTAAGCATCATCCAATTTTTTTTTTTTGTTTCATTATACAAAAATACAAAAAATTGAAATATTTAAAAACATTTGACATACCTATGTCCCCGTAGGCGGTCCCTAGTGGGAGTGGCATGTCAGGGTCCCCTCTGAAGTCGATCCCTGCATAGGGGTAGTCATCCAGAGAAATGACCTGTCGCCTCCACCAATAGAAAAAATCCTCGCTGTAGGGAGTGGGCACCCTACCTCCCCCATGCCATATCATTACCTCAGTCCACAATGACATGGCTGGATCACAAGGTCCTCTCGGAAGAATCTCGACTCTAGGTCCAAAACCTAGAACCTGCTCAAAGAAAAAGGTGCGTAGGATAGAGGCAA
>SNQJ01S0022901.1:74570-91582 GCA_010110895.2 Picea sitchensis | reverse complement strand
TGAGGTACACCAATCATATACTGTGGGTATCAAACACTCTATGGCATAGAGCATGAGTAGCCTTGATGCCTGGTGCAATGAAGCCAATCCTATGATCCTAGTCAATACAAGGACAACAATCTTGATGATGAGATTGTTTATTGCTCGGATGGGGAGTTGACTCCCGAGCTTCAGAGTCCCTGCTACACAATGAGCATCTATGTACTCCTCTATTTTATACTGCTCCCAACTCCCTAGGATTTGAGGTTCACCACCTCACCCCGTCACGATAGCCCAGTCAAAAAGTATATGTCCTCTACTTCAATCCTCAATGGTTTCCCATCGAGGTTGAAGCTCTCACTATCAGGATCCTAGTAATCCACATGCATATCAAGCAACCTCACCTGGGCCCTCATACCTTTGAGTGCCCAAAATTTGTATAAGCCACATCTTTTCAAGGACATTTGGGCCCCCAAATCTCTATCCACAACATCATTGACCTCCTCGTGCTCTCTTTCCCTTCATTCTAGCACCATTATGCCAGATAAAAGTCGAATTTTGAGTTCACAACCATATAAATCATTGATTACGTACTTGTACGTAGGTTGCTTCATTTACAGTCGCGTATAGGGATGAGTATACACACCCTATATTTTTCACAGTCGTGTATAACCCCACGTATATGCGACCCGATGAACGGTAGCCCGCGTACACCGAATTACTCAATTTGTGCCCTAATTTACTCAAAATTTGAAACCTAATTTAAAAATTTAATCTACTAGAAATGAAGAGGATGGGAAGAGGAATTATCTGGTCCAGAAAATTTTTGATTTTGTTTCCCAATGCTCCTGCAATCACCAGTTGAAGATCAGAGGTAATTTGGTCCAATTTTCACTATTTGGGTAAAAAAGTCAAAATGACATAGTAATTTTTGGTTTTGTTACTATTTATAACATTTTTTGCCCACTTTCTATAGTTTTGAGTCATTTTTTCACCTCATGGAATAATATAGCAGTGGATTGAGTTGGTTTTTGTAGTTTTCACCAGGGATTCTTGTGGATTTCAATGTTATATTGATCGTTCATAAACGCAGGCATGCATTTTTATTACCCAACATATAGGATAGGTATCCATTCCATCATGCACTTTTTCATTGTCCTATAACTTTCACTTTTATGCCTTAGGTATGAACCCATTTGTTGCGACACAGAACCTTCCATCTGCTATAAGACGTGTCATTATCAAGTGGTAGAGACATACCAAACATGCGTGCCCTAGTTAGATCCTTTGCTTCATTTGGTGCCCATGCAAAGATTTTTTTTCCATAGGACCGGGAGTCCCGTATAGCTAATACATGACTTTATGTTGAGCCTCATTTCTCACTCATAAACATGCTTTCTTATATCTAGAGGACTCCCAACCGAGTTTAATTTAAGCTCTTTTCCAACTCATCTTCAAAAAGTGAAAAGATTGCTGAGTGAACTTGTCTCTTTCACAGTCATAAATTGGATTTAAAAGGACGTCTATTTGGCACAAGTTTATCCCTTTTTTCACACCAATTAGACAAAATGTCATGAAAAAGGACATTTTTTGGCATCAAGTTGTGATTGCATCTCATGCCCTTTCTTACAGTATTGACCCTATAGCTGGTTCTCGCTTTGCATTATAAATTGTTTGCCTTGACAAATTTTCATCCTCAACCAAGTAGAGCCTCGTTTATATCCTTCGTAATTTGACACCCTATACCTTGGAGGGAACATTCCGCCGAGTGTCCATCTCCCACTTGCATCTCGTTGCATTGAGCATAGGTATGTTCCACTGCCGAAACTAGTTTTTCTTACTTGCGACACTCGTTTCCTCCTCTGTATCATAGAATTCATTTGTCTATGAAAAAACAAAAAAATATGGGCGGGAAGGGAGTATTATCTTATATTGACAGAAGTCATGTAGACTTTGAACATAGCACAAAGTTATTGAGTCCATTTGTCATCATAATTTTGGGTTTAGCATGGCCTTAGATAGTTGATCTTGTTACAGAGAGTCTTCTCTATCGATTGGTTACTCTTCTAGTCCCTATGGAGAATTTCATTGATGCCTCCTGCATCTCACAATTTCATCATTGAGTCTATGTTGTCGGTGTCTTCCGTGTGTCTCCTGATCTTGTTCAAAGGAAGTCTATCAACTCGTGTCGACGATTTCTCAGAACTCTTGACTTTGCATGTTGGCCATACCCTCAGTTTGTCTCAGAATCACATGATACTGTAGTCCTATCATGCACCCTAGTCCTACTTTCATCATTGGTAGGTAACCTTGAACCCAACAATCGACATTTCATCATTGGTCGTTTACTGGGTGGTTTCCCTTGTGTTCGATGACAAGACATCTATTCTCACTTTAGGATTCATGTAGTGTCTTGGATGCCATTACCCTTATTGGTGGTTTCCTAGCCTTTGTCGACAATTTTCCTCATTGGCTGCTATTCAGACGGTATTTTTCATGTATGATTGGACTTGGCACAAGCGAAAGACACATAGGGTCGTTGGTTCATGAACATGTTCTTCGTCCAATTTCCTCCAAATCATGAAGCTATTTATTTGTACCTCGTGCTGAATGATGAGAGATGCCTTAATGCTCTCCTTTCAGCAGGTCTCCTTCCATCAACTTCAAATCATCTATTCTGGAAACAAGACCTAGATTATTATGAGTACCTTGAGGCTTGCAGTCATTAGTGGCAGGTTCTCTCGCCATAGACAATTGGTAATACATCAATGTATCTTGATTGATGGATTATTCAGGTGTTCGACACCGACTCCTTTATTCACACTTGTAAGAATGTACTCGGTGCCTTGATACCTACTTTGATTATCAATAGGATGTCTCGCGTTTGTTAATGGTATACCTCAATGACCAGTAATCAAATGATGTCTCATTATGTTTGACCTCAACTCCTTTATTCACATGATGTAGACTTTCACCCTTAGCGGATTGTGTAGAAGACTTGAAGACATCAGTATGCGGTCACAAATTTCCTGAGCTATTGCTTCCATTTCATTGGACCAATACCTATATGACTTCAGTGATCATGGGATATCATATTGTACTCCATTGTATACAAATATCTCCAAATTGGTTTTGAGACTGGTTCTACTGGTCCTTGTTAGTGACTATGACAACCTTGGCATGTAACCACATTTGTATTTTCCTATTCATGGCCATAGATAGTTGTTTAGTATATTTTCACATGGATCTACAATGTAAGTCAATTGGCAGCCATGTATGCATATTTAGTGCAAAAATGTAATGAGCAACTAGTTCTTCCATATGGTTCCCCATCACTCCACTTATGGGTTGTTTATAATGTATTTCGTCCATCACAGATACTCCTCTGACCTCACACATTAGGGGGCATCTGTTATAACAATATTTGCATCACCCTATGAAATCTTGCACATACGACCTTTTTCTATTTCCCCATGCAGACTTGTCATCCTTTTTTGCAAGTTCCAGAGATAAAAATACATTTTTTCCACATGTACGCACATTGCCTACTATAAAACATGCGTATATGTAGGCTTCTCCATTACAACTCATGTACATCATGATTTGTGCCCAAAAATGAGAAATGGAGTCAGGTTTCCATGTCACGATAGGATATCTATAATCATTGGCCTTCCATATACTGGAAATTTTTCGACTCGACCCTTCAGTTCCATTTAAAGGCTATAAATGGGCCAATTCCAAGCCATGGAAAGAAGGAGAAAGAATTCAACTTTGAGAGAAAAGTTACTATGGAGAAATCATTTACTTCATATTGAGTCTACATCCCTTTGTCCTTTAAGTTTTAACACAGTTTTCAACCCCCAAGCTCTTCCCTTATTGATTGACAACCTCATTGTCTCTCTTCTATGAGCTTGCCTTTGGTGGAGGATTGAAGTGGTGGAGGCCCAATTGGAAGGAACTTAGTTTCTCGGTTCTGAACCGTGCCAACACGGAAGTCTGTAACTTTCTTACTTATGTTGATCATATATTAATAGAAATACTCTTTTCCCATCCAATTGATATCTCACAAATATTTGAATTATTATGCATGGGCGTATTTGTTATTTATATTAATGGGTTATGCTATCTAATGTGCTAACCCCTTATATTATCACCATATGCTTACTTTGCTTGGTTGTTGAGAACTAGTTGCAGGTATATAGCTTTGGGTCAAAGTGCTCAACAATGGACTTCATCGAACATCTCGACGAGGTAGGCATTTTTTCTTATCTCACTAGCATATTGGTTTATATAGCATATTCTGGGATAGAGTTGCTTTTTGCAGTAATTTTCGTCTGTTGTGGTTTTCCCTAGCCATAGAGAGTTTTTCCCTTGTAACATTTGGTTCTTAACATGATGAGATAAAATAAGAATGAGGGCCTTATATATCCACACAAGGGTGCCCTTCCATGAAGATACATGACCTTTCATTGGGAAGGTGTCTCTTCATTAATTATTCATTAACTATTATAATGTATTTATATTTATTATTATATATTATGTTCATAACATTTCCTTCCCCTTAAAAATCCTTTGTCCTCAAAGCATACTTATGGAATATTTATCTCTTGATCTAGCTTGTAATATTGTCTCCTTATTCTTTATCCTTGAATTAGTGATTATTGAGGACTTGAAATGATAGGATCTTCTAAGCGCTGCATAGAACCGTCGAATTGTAAGGGAGTTTGCCCACCTTAAATCGATCTTCTGCACAATGGGGACTTTATGGGGTTCTTGTAGACAATTTGATGTATTTTGAATCCCATGATAACTTCTACCTTGAGCATCATTTGTAATGGAGGTAATAATTTTTGACATATTTGTCATTTGTTTCTTTGGATACATTGATTGGTTGAAGTATCGATTTTTGTTCGTAGGATGTCTATAAGGCATCCTTGCACCCTGATCTTTACTTCATGTACTTGTATCTTATTCTTTATTAACACTTGTAATTGAGTCTTCTTCATATCCTTATCTTGTTTCTACTTCAACATGTGAAGACCTCTTTACATCAACTGAATCCTTTTGAGCTGTAAGGTTGACTGGGTCTGTATTAATTTCTTTATCCACCATCATGTTTTTTCCATTAGAAGACTTATGTAGTTCCATAGGTTTAGTCATTGTCTCTTTATCAACCAATGATTCCTTATTGGTAATTTGTTCTAACTTGTCTTGTACCATATTCTTATTACTCTTTATCTTCTTAATTTGGTTGAGTAAACTTTGATTATGGGCTTTTAGGCGACAAATTTCTACATCTTTGTCTATAATGATTTTGGCACTTTATTTTTAGATCTCAAGTATTGACTGTTGTTTGTTTGCCAGTAGTATTTTGGATATCTGATCATGATCTTTTGACGTAGATATTGAATCTAACTTTAGTGAGACGTCATGTAATTTTAATTTTTTCTTCTTGTAAGAAAACATTTTTTTTTTCTCAAGGTTTAATATTTAGCTACCCATCGTCTCTAAACAAGTCAATATAATGATTATATCAACCTCTTTTTCATATATAGTTGTAAGCATTCAAAGCTTTAGTTGAGAATGAGAATGATATGAAAATAAAATGCTTAAGGTCGGATAATGGAGGTGATTTCACATCCAATGAATTTGAAGAGTTCTATGAAACCCATTGAATAAAAAGAAAGTATTCAACTGCAAGAAATCCTCAACAAAATGGAGTAGTTGAAAGGAAAAAAAGACATGTACAAGAAATAGTTAGGACAATGTTAAATGAAGAAAAACAGTCAGACAAATTTTAGAGAGAATCAATTTACATTGTTTTTTACATACTGAAATGAGGGAAAATCATATTCAACAATGAAAAGACACCCTATGAACTATGGAAAGGTTGACCAACATCAATAAAACACTTCAGAATCTTTGGAAGCAATTGCTAAATCAAATGAGATGATGAAGATCTAGGAAATTTTTAATCAAGAGCATATGAAGGATTTTTTCTTGGATATTCATCAAGAAGAAAAACCTATAGATGTTACAACAAGACAATAGAATATTGTTGAAAGCAATAATATCAAAATAGATGAAGAACTGCCAAACAAGAACAAATTGGAAGCATAAGAAATTGATTAAAACAAAGAATAAGAAGAAGCATATGAAGAACAATAACAAGAAAATGAATAAGAATAAGAAGAAACAAAAATCCAAGATACACAAACACCATACAGGTTGGTGTGGAAAAATCATCTAGAACACTTAATTCTTGGTGATAAAAATGATCAGACTTAAACTATGAGAAAATTGAAAAGCAACTCTGAAGAGGTAAATATCTCTTTACTATCCAAAATAGAGCCTAAATTATGTGTAAAAGCAAGAAATGATCAACATTGGGTAAATTCTATGGAAGAAGAGTTAAACCAAATTGACAAAAATCAGACATGGGAACTTTTCCCAAGACCCAAGGATAAAAATATGATTGGTACAAAGTGGGTAATCAGAAATAAGTTGAATGAAGATGGAAAATTAGTAAGAAATAAAGAAAGAATGGTTTGTAAAGGGTATGCTCAAGTAGAAGGTATTTACTTTGAAGAAACCTTTGCTCCTGTTGCAATACTAGAAGCCATTATAATATTTTTGGCATTCAGAAGCTTCAATAATTTTAAGGTGTATCAGATGGATGTCAATTCATCATTCTTGAATGTATATTTAGAGGAAGAAGTGTACATTGAACACCCTGAAGGATTCTTATTGTCAAAAAATGAATATTATGTTTGCAAATTGAAGAAATCACTTTATGGATTAAAGAAAAATCCAAGAGCATGGTATTCAAGACTTGAAAAGTACTTGCAACAACAAGGTTTCAAAAGACAAACAACATATTGCAATATTTACATCAAAATAGATAATGCAGAGATGTTAGTCATTGTAGTTTATGTGGATGATACCATTTTTGGAAGTATTGTTGATAGAATGAGCCAAAAGTTTGCAGAAGAAATGCAAAAAGAATTTGAGATGTCCATGCTTGGAGAATTGTCATTATTTTTAGGACTGCAGATTACTCAAACCAACAAAGGAATATTCATGTCCCAGACCAAATATATCAAAGATATGTTGAAGAAGTTTAAAATGGAATATTTCAAACCTATCATCATACCCATGGTCACTGGTTGTAAGCTAAGTAAAGAAAATGAATCAAAGGAAGCTAATCAAACCTTGTACAAATCAATGATAGGCAACCTTCTGTGTGTAACAACTTCAAGACCAGATATCATGCAGGAAGTAGGGCTAGTTGGTGTTGAAGTTGCAACTTCGAGCAATCATTATCCACAGGGAAGTAAAATAAGACCCATCTGAACATTAAAAAAAATCCACAGGAAGAAATTGAAGACCCAGGAAGAAAATTTGGCCCCACCAGTAAAAGAAAAAAATTAATAAAGAAAATTGAATACCTAGAATGATAAGTCGGTCGCATAGAAAAAATACAAGCACCT
Source organism: Picea sitchensis (assembly GCA_010110895.2). Classification (NCBI taxonomy): domain Eukaryota; kingdom Viridiplantae; phylum Streptophyta; class Pinopsida; order Pinales; family Pinaceae; genus Picea; species Picea sitchensis. Next base: position 84,113 of record SNQJ01S0022901.1, on the reverse strand, counting down.
GGATTAGTATAAATACAGGCAGAGTCAATTCATTATTACACATACAATTCTCCTTCTACAATGTGCACTAGCTAGTTGCTTCATTCCAATTGCACCTTTCCAATTGCAGTTCTTGGTCTAGTTACTTATGGACTATCTTGGAGAGGCGATATGCTTGGAGGATATTTCTCTTGATTATTCTTGGACATATTATTGAGGAGCTATAATTGGGGAGGAATTTCTATATATGGTATCTTGATATATTGATGGTGATGTAATGATAATATCTTGGACTGAATTCTTCTATAAGAAAGGTTGTTGGGTTTTCTCCCAAGGTGATCTAGGTGGATATTGGTGGCCACCCACCTATTCCAATTGGCTCCTTGTGTCCATTTTTGTTTAGCACGTTCTTCTCTACTACTTTGTAATTGTGGGTTCTACACTTCTGGGGTTGTCTGAAGCCCCACACATCCTCTAGGGGGATAAGGGTGGCCTCTCGCCTAATCCAACTGGCTTATTTTGTATGTTTTCATGTCAACACATCTTGTTATACTTTCGGGGTTGTTTTGGGGCCCTAAATGTTGTTTTTTTGTCTCTCCACAGTCAAACTATAGACGAAGTCACGATTTGACAACAGAATGTGTAGTTCTATGAAAGAACTTTCCAATGGGATATCACGTGCCTAAAATGGAGGTCGTATGAATAAGTTACGGCCCTAGGAAGTTGAGGTACCAAATTACACCAACTTATCTATAGGGCCCACATGAATTTTGGAGTTTTACCTTCTAGGGTTAGGTTTTTGGATGTTTAGGGTTTTGGCATTCATGGGTAATATCAAAAAGGCTGGAGCCTCATTGCAATCCATTCTGATCAGACGAATGTGTGTAGCAGCCACATCTATTCTCAGATATAACTACCACAATTCGAACAAGTTTTAGTTCTGCAGTTTTACAGTTTCAACCTATTTCATTATTTAATAGAAGTTATTGTTCACTACATATTTGTGTTATTCTCCATATATATGTGTTTATTGTATTTAGTCTGTTAATCAGTTCATTCTGATCCTAAATCTCGATCAGTGGTATCATAGCGATTTTCTCTTCATTGATTTTTCTTTGTGCATGTCCCCGACAAGATTTGGGTACAAGAAGTTGGGACTTGAACCAATCGAGCCATTACCAGATCGACTGCACCGAGCCCAACAAAAGCCCACAGGGGGACGAAAAGAAAGATGATGGAGTAGGATATCCTATGAAAATGTTGCTCGAGGAATCCCTCGTGCGACAAAGGAATGAAATGATGGACAACTTCACGCATATCCTTTGATGGATGACCAGAGGAGAAGCATCTTCATCAAGTAGCCATGCAACCCCCTTCAAGGTACAGGTAAATTTTGATATTCCATTATTTGAAGGACTGATAGATGCAGATGTTGTAGATAGATGTTTGAATCTACTGGAAGGATTATTTTTGGTCCACAATTTTTTCGATAGGGAAAAGATCACTTTTGCACTCCTCAAGGTTGTTCCCCATGTTAAAGACTAGTGGGATACTTACTCTAAGAAAAGGGTTGTGGAGGAATATATAATTTTTGTGGTGGCCCCTACATGGGATTCATTCTAGGACACTAGTAAAGAATAATACTACCCTATTGGAAGCTACGAGGACCAGTACAGCAGATGGACCAACCTACGTCAAGAACGGGACCAAACAATACCAAATTTCACCAATATTTTCCATACTCTATGCACCAAATTGGGTATCAAAAAGGGATGATTTTAGGGGCTAAAGTTCGCTCATGGGATAATTTCCATGACTTTTCCCAAAAAACGATTCGCTATTATAGAAATGATTCTCCCAAATTCTATAGGACAAAATTATTTTACCTTAAAAATCGCCAAACTTTTATACAAACTATATAAAATCCTTAGAAGTTTGAATATTTTTATAAAAATATCACCAAACATTTATAGTTGGCATGTGAAGGATTTGTAAGATTCACTCAGGTTTCTACATTTTAAAAGAAATTTTCATCCTTAAAATCATCCCTGGTATCAAAGACTCTGAGCGTCATCTGGTGCTCAAATACCGCGGTTGTTTGCATGGATACATTCAAACAAAAATGGAGTTCTTGGACATCGTCTCTTTGGGCATGACCTATAGATACGATGTTAAGATCGAGCACAAATTTAAGCAGAAACGACGAGAGTTTGGATCTGCAAAACCCTCACAGCCGAAGCAGGGAAAAGGAAGCCCCAACCCACACAGCAAGGGACCATGTCAAGATGGTCTCCCTCAAGAAAACCAGTCCAAGCCGCAACACAAGAAGGGCAATGAGAATACGAAGAAGGACACGGAAAAATAGTGTGAGTACCATAAAATTCCTTGGCACAACACCAAAGAATGTCGCCCCAAGAAGTCCCTCGTGGCCAAGTTGAAGGATTCTGATTCAGAGGCCGATTATGATTCTGAAGCAAATCCTGAAGGAGGGAAGAAGATTATCGATGTTGAACCCAGTGCCACTGTCGCTACCACATAATTCCGACTGAGTGAACTAGAGTAACCAGAGGAAGGGGAACACCTATTTCACTCGTAGATGTGGGTCAAGAGGGATCCGATTCATTTCATTGTCGATGGCACTAGTTAGAAGAACCTGATTTCAATAGAGGTCATCAAGCGGTTGGACCTGCCAATGACACTGCACCTACAACCCTACACCATCGGTTGTCTTTTCCAAGGAAGAGATCTCCGTGTCAGCCAACAGTTTCGTCTGCCCTACAACATCAAGCCTTTCAAAGATGAGGTACTATGTGATATTGCTCCTCTTGAAGTTTGTGATGTTATTTTAGGAAAACCATATTTGTGGAAGCATCATGTTGTGTATGAGTCTAGACCTCGTAGTGTTATTATTACTTTGGGTAGACAATTGTACAGGATCCCAGAAGTAGCATCGTCTACTGCTATTTCTTTAATCTCTGCTAAGAAATGCAGCAAGGTCATTTCATAGACTGGGAAGTTCATCTTCTTTGTGATATGTGCTCACAGTAAGCAGAAGGTAACCGCCACATCTGTGGCCTCTACACAGTGCCTCCCTTTGCAACATAAGAAAGTGGACGAGATTGTGGAAGAATACAGATACATATTTTCCTTACCTATAGGGGTACTGATACACTTCCAAGTCAAGCATCCAATTGATCTGACCCTTGACAAACCTCTACCTAATGGACCAATCTATCGATGCTCATTGATGGAAAATGACGAAATCAGGCATCAGGTATGAGAGCTTCTTCAAAAGGGGAACATTAGACCTAGCTCCTCCCCTTGCGGAAGCTCAATTTTACTGGTGTAGAAGAAGGACGGGACTTGGCGGCTCTGCATTGATTACAGATCCTTAAACAAAATCATAGTCTGGAATCGCTACCCCATTCCTAGGATTGATGACCTTCTTGAACAACTCAAGGGGAAAATTTCTTCAGCAAGATTGACCTAAAGTCTGGCTACCACCAGGTTCCCATCGAACCAACTGATGTATGTAAGACAACCTTCAAGTCTAAAGAAGGTCTCTATGAATGGCTAGTCATGCCCTTTGGCTTAACAAATGCACCAAACACTTTCATGAGGTTGATGGATGATGGATTGAGACCCTTCACCAAATCCTTTGTGGTGGTATATTTGGATGACATCCTCATCTTCAGCAGAACATGGGAAGAGAACATACGTCATATTCAATAGGTTTTGAGCACTTTGTGGCAGCACAAGCTATATGCCAACTTGGAAAAATGCTCTTTTGGCATGAACATGGTCCAATACTTGGGCTACATTGTTGATGAGCATGGGGTACATGTTGATCCAACTAATATCCAAGTCATCCGTGACTGGGCAGCCCCGACCACACTGAGCTAGCTTCGAATCTTTTTGGGGCTAGCCAACTTCTACCGATGGTTTGTGTTGGGATTCTCCCATATTGCATGGGCCCTCAACCAATTGACCAAGGGAAGTGTTAGGGCCAAGTTCATGTGGAAGAAGGAGAAATAATGATAATTCAATGATCTGAAGCATCACTTGTTCTTAGATCTGGTACTCTCCTTACTCGATCTGCAACAACCATTTGAGATTAAGACTGATGTATCTGACTATGTTGTGGGCCTATTTCTCACTCAACACGGTCATTTGATGGCATACCATAGTGAGACACTCTCCAATACTATTCGAAAATACCCCACCTATGACAAGGAAATGTATTCCATTGTACAAGATTGTCGTCAATGGAAACATTGCATTCAAGGGAAAGAGATGACCATAAACACTGATCAGTAGCCTCTGCAGTTCATACATACATAGGGGAAATTGCAGAACAACCACCATTAGAGGTGGTCCACCTACTTGCAGTAGTTTCATCTCAACATCAAGTATAAGACAAGTATCTCCAATCGTGTCTCTGACTGCCTCAATTTTCCCTCTGTGGCTGCACTCAACACTATGCTCCATTCCTGTGGACATGAAGCCTATAAGTGGCCCCAACTTTATCATAAAGATCCGAACTTCGCCACCACATACCAGCTCTTGGGTACATGCGTAACTGTCATTGATTTTCACATCCGGGACAAGCTCTTATGCCACCTAGGCCATCTCTATGTTCCTACAAGAAAGCGTGTAAAGATGATTTGGGAATCCCACTACAGTCGGGTGGCAGGACATTTTGGAATAGAGAAAAGTGTGGCCATTCTTTAAAAACATTTTTATTGGCCAAAACTTTGATAGGAAATCAACACGTATATCATATTTTTCACTGCCTGTGCCATTTCCAAACCTGCCATCAAGAAGCAGGGCTTATATACCCCTCTTCCTATTCCTGAGAAGCCTTGGGAATCCATATCAATGGATTAAATGTTTGGCTTGTTGTCCACCAAGAAAGTAAATGGCTGTGTGTTTGTGGTCGTTGATTGGTTTTCGAAGATGGCCATCCTCACAGCATGTAAGAAGAATGTCATAGTTGCAGATACTGCCAATCTCTTCTTTGAACGAGTGTGAGTCCAATTTGGGATACCATAGACCATCATATCCGACCGAGACAATAGGTTCCTCAACACCTTTTGGTAGAGTCTCTGGTCTCTTTTGGACACCAAGCTCACCAAATCCATTGCTTTCCTCCCCCAAACTGATGGCCAAACATAGTTTGTCAATTGAATGAATGTGCACATCCTTCAAATGTACATTTCTAAGCATCCACGTACATGGGATGAGAGTCTCCCCTATGTCCAACACAGTTACAACATGGCTCTCCATAGTTCCACTGACCATGGCCCATTTCAGGTGGGTCTGGGATTCCAACCCTTGGAACCCATTGATGTTGCACTCCCTCTTGTCACAACAAAAACAGACTCTTCCCCTGATCAGTATGCGATTGACAAAGCCGCTAGATTCATTGAGCGGATTCATCACATCTGCCAACAGGTCTAGGAGATTTTGTAGAAATCCAATGATAAGTACAAGCAATGCCATGATCAACATAGGGTACCACACTAGTTTCAGATTGGAAAAAAATTCTGGTTACATCTACAGAAGGAGCATCTCACTGGGCCCCCATCGAAAGCTTCACCCACTTTGTTATGGGCCTTACACTATCACCAAGGCTATGGGTAAAAATGATTTTGACCTCAAAACTCCACCCTTCCTTGGTCTGCATCCAATATTCAATGTGGACCTCTTTCGGCCATATTTTCCACCATTATTGGACACTTCTGAGATCATAGAAAAGATGATACCAGCATAGTTCAACCCCAACATCATGGAACAAGCATCCACTGATTAGATCGTGAAAACATAGGTCAAGGGCGCTCGCCAACAACAAATCCAACTTTATCAGGTTGTTAAGGCATGGAAACTCCTACACCAAGTCAAGTGGCTCACTCGGGACCAAATACAACAGAATTTTCCTCACCTGATGGGGGAACTCAATGCAATGGAGACCATTGCTTCCTAAGGGGGGAGGATTGATCTAGGTGGATATTGGTGGCCACCCACCTATTCCAATTGACTCCTCGTGTCCATTTTTGTTCAACACGTTCTTCTGTACTTCTTTGTAATTGTGGTTTCTACACTTCTAGGGATGTATGACTCCCACACATCCTCCAGGGGGATACGGGTGGCCTCTCGCCTAATCCAACTGGTCAACACATCTTATTGTACTTCTGGGTCCATTTTGGGGCCCTAAATGTTGTTTTCTTGGCTCCCCATAATAAACTTGTAGATGAATTCATAGTTTGATGACATAATGTGTAGTTATCTGAAAGAACTTTCTAACAGGCTATCACACGCCTAAAATGGAGGTCATATGCAAAAGTTACGGACCTAGGAAGTTGAGGTACCAAATTACACTAACTTACCTATAGGGCCCACATGACCTTTGGTGTTTCACCTTCTAGGGTTAGGTTTTTGGATGTCTAGGGTTTTGGAATTCATGAGTAATATAAAAAGGCCTATGGAACCTCATTTTAATCCATTCTTCTCAGATGGATGTGTGTAGCAACCACATCTCTTCTCAAAGATAACTACCACTATTCGAGCAAGTTTCAGTTCTGTAGTTTTACAGTTTCAACCTCTTTCATTGTTTAATAGAAGTTATTGTTCACTGGATATTTGTGTTATTCTCCATATCTATGTGTTTATTGTATTCATTTTGTTAATTAGTTCGTTCCGCTCCTAAATCTAGATCACAAGGTTTGGTTTCCTAGGATAAATTCATGTGTTCTTGTGTCTATTATGCATGGCTAATATTTCTAGATCTTGTTATTTCCACTGCATTTTTATAGTTGATATTTTTAAATGTATATTTATTCTATGATAAATGTTGTATGAAAGTGAACCTTGTTTTGAAATTATAAGGAAATAATTATCAAGATCTGAGAATCAGAAAAATCAACATGGTATCATAGCTTTGTTGAAATATTGTCGTTGCACAATTTTCTGTTAAGGCATGAACTTGTCAATCTTGGTGAGAACTTATTGAGAATTTGTTGGATCTAACTCAACCATTGATCATCTCACCTTGCTCCTGCACATTTGTTGCACCTCTTAGACTGCAGTGAAAGTTGAAATTTCACCCTAAAACCTACTATGATAGTTGCAACAACATTCTGTAAAGCTTGCTGAGAAAATTATTGGGTTGAGTTGAGAAGAATATTAGCATATACCAACTTGGCTTTCCCTAGTGCACCTACTGCACTTCTTAGACTGATAATCCGTCAAAATTGAAATTTTAGGGTTTTCATGCTATTAACATTTTTCCTAACATTGAACCTTCTTATTCAGATTTCTAACTTTTTCTTGTTGAGATGATGTACTATATCATATTAGAATACAAGAAGGATGGTGTTACAAATTTCATAGCTACACACTTGTATATAAGTTATATCATGAGGGTTTTTTAAGGATATTTTCACTTGGAAAAAAAAGGACATTCATTCAAGCAGTGATAGTAGATCCAAAAGGATTTTAGATATAGTGCACTCAGAGGAAGATCAAGAGTTAGAGGTAGCAGTAGTGATGTCTCCTATAGTATATGACAACACAAAATAAAATGGAATAATAGAAGCAAGACTCTAGGTTTTCATATCAAGTTTGATATTTCATATTGCTGCATCTTAAGAAAATGTTGTAACTCAGAAAACAATCTTTAGAGTTCTATTACTGATGAGTAATTTTGCTATCAAATGTTTAGTAACACTTCAATATTGTTGGTACAATGATTGTTATGTAAATTCTCACTATTTAGTACTAATTATGCATTTATTTACAAGATAACATTGATGTATTCTAGGAGATGTTCTTGGTTGTTGTCTTTGTCCCAGGCAGGTTACCATTCAGATTCCATGGAGGTTACCATGGAGATGTTATTATTTTGTTCCGAGCAGGTTACCGAGAAGGAATGAATGGTAACAACACTAGAGAAGTGTTATTCTTTTTCTTACTCTTGTTCTTGTTCTGAGCAGGTTACCATGGAGAAATAATTGGTCACAAGACTAGAAAAGTGTTGTTCTTATTTCTTATTTTTTTTATGTGGTGAACCAAGCCGGTTCACTAGGTAAATAACCAATGTAGGTAGGACAACATGTTATAATCCATAAAGGATAATATATTAAATAATAATGTATATGAATATGAGATGATGAGATACAATAAGAATGAGGGCCTTATATACCCACGCAGGGGTTCCCTTCCATGAAGAGGCGTGACCTTTCATTTGGAAGGTGTCTCTTCATTAATTATTGATTAACTATTATAATGTATTTATATTTATTATTATGTATTATGTTCATAACATTGCTTTCCCCTTAAAAATCCTTTGTCCTCAAAGCATACTTATGGAAGACTTATCTATTTCTCTGGCTTGTAATATCGTCTCCTTATTCTTTATCCCTGAATTAGTGATCGTTGAGGAATTGAAACGATAGGATATTCTAAGTGTTGCGTAGAACTGTCGAATTGTAAGGGAGTCTACCGAACTTAAATCGATCTTCTACACAATGAGGATTTTATGGGGTTCTTGTACACAATTTGATGTATTTTGACTCCCATGATAACGTCTACCTTGAGCATCATTTGTAATGGAGGTAATAATTTTTGACATATTTGTCATTTGTTTCTGTGGATACATTGATTGGTTGAAGTATATATTTTTGTGATTAGGAAGTCTATAAGGCATCCTTGCAACCTAATATTTACTTCTTGTACTTGTATATTCTTCTTTATTAACACTTGGAATTGAGTCTTCTTCATAGCCTTGGCTTGTTTCTACTTCGACATGTGAATACCTCTTTACCATCAGGTTGTTTCCATTTGAAGACTTTTGTAGTTCCATAGGTTCAGTCATTGTCTCTTTATCAACCAATGATTCCTTATTGGTAAGTTGTTCTAACTTGTCTTGTATAGTCTTCTTATCACTCTTTATCTCCTTAATCTGGGTGAGTAAACTTTGATTATGGGCTTTAAGGTGACAAATTTCTGCGTCTTTGTCTATGACGATTTTGTCACTTTCTTTTTGGATCTCAAGTATTAAATGTTGTTTGTATGACAATAGTATTTTGGAGATATGATCAAGATATTTTGACGTAGATATTGAATCTGACTTCATTGAGATGTCATGTAATTTTAATTTTTTATTCTTGTAGGAAAACATTAAAAACTTTTTCTCAAGGTTTAATATTAAGCTACCCAACATCTCTAACCAACTCTAGATGAGGATTATATCAACTTCTTTTTCATATATAGTTGTAACCTTGAAATTCAATACGAGTTTCAATTACATTTCATAAAAGCCTCGATGTCATATTTATTGCAAAATAAAAGAGTCTTTTGTTTCGATTACATTTGTCTTTGGAATTATTAATTGATTCGCCAAATCCATACTTATGTGTTTTTTCTTCTTATTTGGGCAAATGTGGATGCTAACTTATTTTTCTTGAATATTTCCTCTAAATGTTAATAATCTGATGCATCTAGTTAGATGATTTTTACCTGAAAATATTTCTTCCTTAAAATCAATTTTTTAATTTGAATTGACGT
>SNQJ01S0022901.1:62144-72935 GCA_010110895.2 Picea sitchensis | reverse complement strand
GGAAGATAGAGTGTATATATTCTTGTATTTCTTCGAAAGGTGGAAGAAAAGAAGATCGATGATGGTTATCATCCCAAGGTACATCATCAATGCTAAGCATTTCCATAATAGATTCAACGGATGAAAATATTTGAGAAATGTAGTCAAAGGAAGACGTCAAGGAATTCAACCAAGATGGAATCGAGCAGGTGTCGGGAACCAAGAGATGTTGGTCATCTGATGAAGGAGAGGCTAATGGAATAGAAACATATGAAGCCTTGGCTAGACTAATTGGCATGGTTTCACCTAGTGCATCAAACTCTAGAGGACTAGGTACAATCCAGGGATCAGATGATTCCAAAGACTGATAAGTCGTGGTCGAAATCATATTGACTGTGGAAATATGGTGTGTGGTAGGAGGGAGAGGTGCAGGGAAGGTACCCATAAGAGTGGAATATTTTAACAATCCTACACCAACACTTTCATATGTGATATTTTGATCTCCCAAGAAAGGAATATTGTTGGTAGGGGAAGCGTGAGCATCGGGTGTACAAAAATATAATTGATTGATAGTGACAATTTTTCCCTGATGAGGAAATTGTACACATCGAAACATTGACAAAGCAACGACATACATAGCATAAAACCAACTTATTCCTAGTAATAAGTTGTAATCGAGGGGAGAATCGACCACCTCGATGTCAACATATATGGTTTTTCCGCTCAACTGGACAGACAGGGACTACAAAAGATCGTGAGGATGAAAACCTCGCCCATTTAATGTGCACAACATCGTTGGGGATTTGTTAAGTGCGGGTGATTTTAATCCTTTCCAACATGATAAAGACATGACATAAGTAGAGGCTCCCTCATCCAAGATAGTGTGGTGAATTTGTTGATTGTGAACAACAACATTAATTTGGAAAGCAAGTTGGTGGGAGATTCAAGACGTAAAATTGTCCAGGTTAAACATGATATTGTTGGACAACTGAGGATCAAAAGTGCCAATAACAGCCAAGATCATTCTATGTTGAATTGGGTAGTGCTGTAGAACTTCTAACGTAGACATAGCGCATGGTGCTTGAGCCAAATACTCAACAATGTTGTAGTTCTGGGTGACACATGAACTAGGATTAAAAGTAGATTTACGGATAGTACTCTTAGGAGGGTGTAATATATATTCGAACGTAGGTTTCTCGATCTGAAGTGATCTATATGGAGGACTAACAGATGATGGTTATGGATCCGATAAAGTACCGTTAGTGACCTTTCCTTTGTCAGGTTTAACTGGCATGTCGTAGGTCGTAGAGTGGGTGGTTATATCAATCCCGTTAAATAGATAAATATGGGCACTTGTCGAGGTTTCATCATGAGAAGGGTGGCTGGAATTTCCCCCTAGAGAGGGGGTTTGAGAAACCATAGATTGTTGCTGAGGAAAAGGCTAAGTAAGCACGACAAGTTGGGAATTCCCCTTAAAAATTTTGGCCACTTCATTGCGATGTGTACAGTCTCGAGTGTAGTGATCATCACCACAAATAAGACATGGGAATTTTGGCTTCCACTGTGGTTTATTTTCGGTAGCAAGTGGTGGGTTTTGAGCTTTGGGTTGTTCATTGTTATTATTATTCTTTGGTTTGTTCTTTGTCTTCTTCTTACCTCCGGATTGTTGTGAAGGGGCAGATTGAACAACATTCACCTCATAGATTTGAGTTTTGGGGGAGGTAGAGGAGAGTGCGGTCGAATTGGGAGTGGGTGCCGAAGCAGATCGATTTGTCATTCCAATTGAATGGGAAGGATATTGGGTTGTGACAGAGCTGATAACTCCATCCGCATGTGACGTGGATGACGGTTTAGATGGATCGGTATTTGCACGGGTAACATTTGGGATCAACTCATACAAAGTACCAGATTGTGAATAAACCAAATCTAAGTACTAAGCCCAAGAAATGGCCTCTTCCTCTGTGACTACACCACCCATGGCGACATCACGAGCAATCGGGGGTAACAATGATTTAGTTAACCATTCCGCCAATAACTGGTCAGGAATGATTGCTTTGATAAACCTTCGTCGTCGTCTCCACTCATGAATATGATCAGAGATATGAACGAAGTTAGTCTGACGAAGGGAGGTCAAGAGTTCAGTACCCATCTCATATTGAATGGGTAGTTGAAAGTCCGTGAGAAAGGACATAGCAAGGGAGTTGAAATCTTGGAACGAACCACGTGGAAGTTCAATATACCACTTGGCTGCTAAGCCCGTAAGTGTTCGCTGAAAAAGATGTAAACATATAGAATCATCCATTAAGGAGTTTGAGGAACACCATAAATGGAAAGTCATCAAATGATTGTTCGGGTCTTCACCAGGTTTACCGTCAAATTTTGGAATTTCGAAAGGTAATTTGGCAGGGATCACTGGCCAAAAGGGATAATGTAATATATGATTATTGGTCAACCGAGACAAGTCTGGGAGATCCAGAGTCACGAGAAATGGTAGTTGTTGGTTAACTTGAGGATGATATTCGTGTGGCATTGGGACACCAGTAGGATCGTAAACTGGTTTAGGTGGATAAATGTTTCCACTAGGTCCTCGTACATACGGTTGTTGTTGACCAGAATAAATAGGATTCGATGATGGTTGAGAAACATGTGCAAATGGAGGATAACCTGATGGGTTCTGAGGATTATAAGATAGTTGAGGGGTTTTCCCATAAGGGGGATAAACATTTTTTTCATGAGGAGGAAAAGGTTGTTGTTTTCTTTGAGGATGTTTCCCCCCAGGGAATAGTGGATTTCCCGGAAAAGGAACGTGCCAAGGATTTGGTGTCACATTCTGTCCATACAATGGGTTATGGACTCCATTTGAGATTGCCCCCCAAGATGAGGTTGTGTCCCCATTTGAGTTTGAATCCGAAATGGAGGTTTCCCCCCAGTGTGAGGTTGAGTGCCTAGAGGGATTTGGAAACCAGAAGTGAATGAAGGATTGGAGGCTTCGACTGGATTAGAGCCACCAAGAGCAGCTCCTCCAAACAAAGGTGTAGGTATAGAACCTCCGGGTGTAACCTGGGTAGTGTTGGTAATGGAAGGATTCAGAGCTCTGTACCCAAGTGGAATTGATGGATTTGGTCTAAGTGATGTTCCAATTGGAGCCTGGGATGGTATCACATTTCCGGTGGGGATTGTAGCAATGTGTAGGACCATAGTGGAATGGGCCATCTGGATAGTAGGGTCCAAGTGAGAACCAATCAACAATTGGTCTGCAACAGTGATGACATTACTGGTCATACCAATAAATTGGTTTAAATGTATCGTATAACTAACAGACATCTCAGGCACTTTTGATTCCATAGGTAGATTGGGACTCGCTCCTAGGTTACCGTATAGATCATGTACTATCAAAGGGACAGAACCAAAACCAGAGGTTCCAACAATATGAGTCGGGGTCCTAAATGGTTCACTTTGGAAAAAAGGATCCTCTACTCCAGATCCTGCATTAGCTCTGGTGGGTACTTTAGTATCCTCGATAACAACAACCTCTATAGACAAGTTCACCCGCAACAGATGCAGATATCGCCTAATACTCAAAGTTGGGTTGATTCGAAAATCTTCCAAAGAATCAGAAACAATTTGGAACTATTCCAAAGAGTGTGTGCTTCCAACCTCAGAGCCTAGTTCGTTATGAGCCTCAGGAGGGACTTCTGAAGAGTTAGGAAGAAAAGTTAGATAACCTTCTAGATATTCCGAGGGTAAACCTTGCATCCTACGTGAACGATGAAGGTCAATGTTTCTTGAGCTAAGTAACGAACGAAATAAGAAATCTATGGCTGACTAACGAAAAGAAACAACATGCGCTAAGAAATCTAGGAATCAAACCAAGAAAACAAAACCTTCTCTCGATGACTGTACTAGTAGGTGATGAAATCCAACGTCACGTGATCAAGTCAAGAAGGGGCTAGGATATGAGCAGGTGGAACAATTACAATGGAGACCTTTTTAATGGACTTACGCCTTGGTGCAAGATTCCACGCAATAATTGTGGATTTACCCTCCAAGGAGTCCGAGTGAGTTTGACCACCGTTTGTTCTAGGTACAATGAAGACTTCCCTTCATCATCACTTTGTGTAAGAACCTAAATATTATGGCTACTAAGGGCACCAACTCGCAGTCATCCCCTGGGTGGGTACAATCGACATTCCAATCCGAACGTATGGGCAGGATAACAAGTCCTAAATCCTTTAAGAGAACTGAGGACAAGTGGACTAGTAGAACTCCAGAGGACCCCGAACGGATTCAGAATTCATGAAGCACCGAGACCAAATGAAGACAATTGAGCCTCAAGAAGAACCCCCAATATATGATATGACTACTATGAACAGTTGATCCACAGAGGGATAATCTTTGTAACTCTCCCAAACGCGACCTCATGCGTAACCTCTGTGTGAGAGGATGATCCCATAAATTGTTAAGCCCTAATATTGGCTCATTACACATTAATTGGGGCATATTATATTAGTAATGTTATTTTATTTATGTCTTCTTTAGGCCATTAGTTGTAATTATACCTCCTAGTCTCCTATATATACCAAGGAGACATTTTCATTTTGAATCATCTTGTACTTGAACATTTAAGTGGNCATTTTCATTTTGAATCATCTTGTACTTGAACATTTAAGTGGGGTAAAAGGAGGTTGCCCCCTCGAAGAGGCTTATTATCTGAAATTATATCTTTTTCAAGGCGTTGAGTACTTTTTCTGAGGTTTTTCTATGCTATATTGGTGTTTGGTTCTTAACATATGGTGTCAGAGCTCAAGGTCTTGGGGTTTCGCTGCTACATTTGAGACACCTTGGTATTTTCGCTATAACTTTTTTTCTACAATGTTTCATAAGAAACGGCTTGGAGGATATTTACTAGACGGATCAAGGTACGTTGGGTTCAAAATTCAACTCTTGAGGCCTTATAAGTTTGGAGATATAGCCTGTAAAATATAGGGTTCTGGAATCATCCTGAAATGCGTCATTGCGGAATTTTCGCTATAAAAACTTTTACGTAACATTTCAGACCCTAAACTTCAGGGGCTATTTACAAAAATTAGCATGGTATCAGTGGTAAAAATTTCAGCTTCTGGGTCATCTTAAATTTGCAGATACATCCTGTGTAGGATAGGGTATCTGACTAGTCCTATTGACTAGTCTCAAGAAGGTGTTCCAGGTAAAACAATCATAACTTCTTCCTAGAATATCCAGATTGAGCGGGACTAGTTTCATTGGATCGTGGACAGTCTGTAGTATTCTTGGTGAGAGTTTCAGAATTTTATATCAATTATTTTATTTTATATTGCAAAATGCTAATGTTTGTTTTGAATGATTTGGAGAGTTGTGCTCACAGTGTAATCCAAAGCGCTAATCCTAGTCTATTGTTGGTGGAAGATTCTAAAAACAAAATGTTTTCTATCAATTTTAATTAGCGTTAATTTTGTAGCTGTTCTTTACTCAAGGGTGTATGAAAGTGAAACTAATGGTATTATGACTCAATTCCCCAAAAATGCATAAGAAATGATAAACAATCTTTTCTTTCAATGAATGTCTATTTAAGGGACAGAGAAGGAATTTTTCTTTCACTGTCAAACACTAAGATCCAATAACCTCATGCAACTGTTTCTCAATCAAGAATCCAATATGATGCTAAAATATTCATAAATTCGTTCTAATATCCAAAAATAAACCATGAAAATATATCCTTTTATTTATATGTGAATGATAATCAACTTGATGTAAAACTTCCTATATCAATCAGAATTAAAGATATGTGAGATTTAGACAATCAGAAGAAAACTTCACATAAACAAAGCACACTCTCGTTGTGATCAAACAAGAAACACAAAGAAAACCAAATTTGAAAAAAGAAAACCAAAAATCTCAAAATAGAAGAAAATGACTGAAAAAATGACCTCAAAGACCAAATGGAATGGTGCATAGATCTCTGAATTCCCTTACAAAAAATTTCATTCAATCAGATAAGCGAAAAAGGAGTGACTCAAAGTAAGGTAAAAACGTAAAAAAATCCAAACAAAATATAATCAATTCTCATAAATCAATAGGTTGTTGGACAAAACAGGGACACATTGAGATTGTAATAAACTTGAGCAGGTGAAATCAACAAAAATGGGCTCAAATATCAACTCCCCATAATGTTTTTACAGGAAAAATGCCAACACTCTGGTGTCAAGGGCACCAGAGCATTGCAACGCTCTGTGGGAGGCTGCAAGGGAGTGCCAACGCTTTGGTAGTAGAGGCAGGGGAGCATTGGGCTCTCAAAAGGCCAAAACTTTTCTCAGAACTCAAAAAAATCTCAGGGAAACCAGAAATTGAGTGTGTATGGAATGAATTCAAGACCCAACAACACATCTAAGAATCAAGGACACATCATGAGAAAGATCTAAAGGTGAGAAAAGGCCAAAAACAAGACCAAGGAAGGAAACCAAAACTGCAAGCTTCACTCCCTAATGGAGTCACCAATTTTTGTTACAGGAGAATCCCCCTGTGGACAAGTGGATTTCCTCTTTGATACTAGACCCCTACAACCAAGATAGGAAGGTGCAAATGTTGAACACTGACATTCCTTCTAATGAAGCTAAACTAGTCAAGGAATAAGAAGAAAGGAATATAAATACCTTTAATAATGTTTGTCCTTGCTTGATCCAAGCTAATCTTGATCTCCGAGTCTTTCAGAAGGTCCTGCAATCGAAGGAACAACAACGACAAAATATACTTCCTATTCCTACCATGATTAGCTTCGAAATAGATCTATCAAAAAGAAAAAATTCATGAAACATACACAAATTTGAAGGAAACGGGACAAGCGCACACACACACACACACACACACACACACACACACACATATGAAAACAAAGCAAAGTTCTTACAACCATAGATGTATATGCAACAACTTCACCAAGATCTCTTTGTCGAGACCCTTGCTCAAAAGTTCCACGATCAGAATGACTGTAACTTTCACTGATAAATCTCCCTTATGAGATCATAAGTTTGATACATTCAATCTCTCTCCCTTTCACCATGAAGAGGCCTCCTTATATAGGCTTGGAGAGGCCTAACCATCTTAGAGTTTCTTGGGATAGGTTGAGGATATTTCTCCATCAGTTGTGGATCCTCCCTAAGATCCAGCCTTGACCTCAGATTCAAATCCAACTAGCTCCAGAGATGAGGGGGATTTATCCCTGACTTTCCTCAACAGTCCAAGATTCCCTCAAACGGGCCAGCACTCTCTCAAAATGGGGCACAAAGTGTTGCAACGCTCCCCCAAAGGAGGGCAGGGAGCACTGGCACTCCCTGACAGTGGGTAGGGGAGCGCTGGATTCCAAAAATGACTTTTGAGTGGTTTTTTCCATGGTAAAATATTTGTACTCCTTGTCATGTGATTTCTCCTTAAACTAGTCTTTGAAGGTGTCTTAAGTGTTCTTGTAATGTTGTTCGAGACACAACATAGGCAAGATCATAGTATAATGTTTGCGACACATGCGACAACTATGGCTAAAATGCGACACTTGTAACACATGTAATGACAACAATAGGTCACCATTGAAATGAGTAATTTTGATGTGTAACAATTAAACCTGTCAATGAATTAATGGTTATTTTGAAGTTTTATTTTGTTAAAACGAGTTTAAATTATCTCATGTAAAATGAATCTCAAGGGACCACTTGCATTCATAGTTATAGGTTCATCCCCAAATGCCAACCCCTTGCTACCTGACACTCATGCATGATGCGACGAGTGTAGTTAAAACCACTCGCAACTAGCCTCCTCCTTCGTCATTTCATCATGCATAACATTCAAGTTGTGAAGGAGGTAGTGCATTGGGAGAGTCAGAGGCGATTAATAGTGCACATTATGCACCAGTTATGGCTCTCTGAAGCAAGTACGAGGAAGTTGGGCGACATCACCTCAACCTTCATGGTGCCTCTCCTTGTCATCTCACTGGTTTTCTTGAAGGTAAGCACTTGATGTGGTTATTTGATCCTGCATTTGCATTTGGCTCTTCATTTTCCACCTAAAATCTCCTTCCGCTAGATCCAAACCTATGTTGATTTTCCCTCCCTTTGGTGCTTGTGTACAACCTAATTCTCAATTCTTCCCTATGTTGTGACTACACCATGCCTCATGAGAGGGGAAAGCCCAAACGCGGGTAGACCTACTACATTTTTCATAGCCCGACATTGATGTGAAAGCCTGCCCTCGACCCCCTCTTTGCACCCTAACCCTTTTAGCAGCCATGTCGACCCTCTCCACTCTGATCAAAATTGGCATGATGATGCTTGAGTCCCCCTAGGAAATCTGGAGCCAATGCCTCAAATTCCCTACTGTGTGATAAATTCTAGTGGTTGTCCAGTGGAGGAGGAAAGTCCTTCAAACTGTATGGAGGACATCAATGGGCCGACTGAAAAAAACTGGCAACACCTTCCCCTTAGTCCATCCTAATACTACTATGAGTGGTTGTGTGATAGAGGAGGAAATCCCTCCATAGTGGCAGGATGACTCCATTAAAGGAACAACTCCAAATGTCAGTGGGTCGCTCAATGAGGCCACTGGGAAGAGTCAGTTCATCTAGCCTTGGAAATCATGATCCGAGGTTTGAGCAAGCTATGCCCATTACACACATATTTTTGGAGGACCATTTGCAACTGATCTTCGAGATGCGACGAGAGATGGCAGACCAACTTCAAAGTGAATGAACCCTCAGTCGTCATCTGGATATGTTGTTTTACTCCCTGTCAAACGAGCCTGCAAAGAATCACTACCCAACTTGCTTCCATCCGTTCACCTTCACTTTTTGCCATGATGGACTCCCAGGTTCTCCAAAAGTTTATCTTTTTTACTGTCATGTTTTCAGGTCTAGATAGGATACATTTACAGTTGAATTATGTTTTAGCAAGACTCTGGTTATGGTATACTGGCTTGTCTATAATCTCTACAGGCCACCTATTCTAGTTTCCATGCATGTGGTAGAATAGGTGGCAGGTTTTGAAATGTGTAATGACATGCATCTCTTTTACAACTTTTTAAGGTAATGCAAACTTTTTATTTACAAAATAAAAATAAAAATAGTTATAGGTTCATAAATTTTAATTGTTTCCTTATGGTTGCATCATTTTCTACATTTGAAAGCGTAGATTATGTAATTGGGTTGTTTTTTAGGCACCTTCTCACCCCAATTGACATATAGAGGTGGTTGGGTATGTTACACAGAGCTTCAAGATCCATCCTCTGTGTATAAAACCTTGCAATGACGCCCATAAGATACATGTAGGAAAAAGATTCATTTTATAGGCATTGTGTGGTGGTTTTGATTATGTGCATGGTACCATGACCATTAAATGCCCTTTTTAGGCCCCAAGATGTTGGTGTTCCCCTTGCACTATATCTAGTAAAATGATAACTACCTTCAGTACAAAAAACATCACAATGTCACACATATAACACTTATAGGATGAAGATTCTCTTTATACAACCTATGTGGTAATTATGGATCGTGTGCATAGTCTATGAGCATTAAACATGTCTTTTATTCCCCAAGACATTAGTGTTCCTCCATAAATAATGTCTAGGGCCTTGAGAACCATCCACGATGGGAAAAACTTCACAATACCATCCATATTTCACCTATAGGCCAAATATTCCTTTATAGGGGTTGTGTGGTGGTTTTAGACCATCTACATGAGCCATGATCACTAAAATCCTCTTTTCCAAAAGACCTTAATTCAGTGAAGTTTGACATCCTCTTAATTTAATGCCTTTGGATTTTTTTTTTACAATAAATCAACATTATCGAATAAAAATCTTTTAAATGGCTTAGTCTAAGACCTTAAACTAATGATCATCTCCACACTCACTCAAATCAATTTTGAGAAATTTACAAAAAAAAATAACATTTAAATATTTAAATATGTTATAGGTAAATTATAAAAAAAATTTACAATATCATCCAAAATTAAGTTATTGTGAGAAACATACTAAGTAAATTGAACTTAAAAATTGGGATGTGAGGAAATAACCAACATTCCTTAAAAACCATAACCATAGTATAGTTTCCATGACGAATGATTGTTTGGTCATTGTCAAAATAAGTGCAAATTTTCTAAAGCAAAATTGACCTTATAAAATTTGATATTGATTTTATAAAATTTAATATAACACAAGGCTATATAGCATTAAATTTATCAATTAAAACTTAATATAAATATCTTTCAATAATCTTAAATGAGTAACTTTCATGTTTGGATAAGATCCATATATATGTCAATCTCGTGTTTATTGCATGTCTTCCCACTCATTGCTTATGTCTTCCCACTCATTGCTTGTGGATAAGATGAAAGACCATTTGAAACTTTATATTTATAAATTAAAACTTAATATAAATATCTTTCAATTATCTTAAGTGAGTAACTTTCATGTTTGGATAAGATCCATATATCTTCAATCTTGTGTTTATTACATGTTTTCCCACTCATTACTTGTGGATAAGTTGAAAGACAATTTCAACTTTATAGCCAATTTGATATGATAATGTGACTATTAGTAACATGGGTGGAACTTGAATAATAGGAATGGTTTGGGTAATTTGTTTTTTCAATTTAAAAAAATAAAATTATATAATTTATTTTATTTATATTAATGAAAATATTAATAATTTTTATATAAATTTTTTTAACTTACTTAAAATTAGCCAAAAAAATTATATTAAAATTAAATATAATTTAACTTAAATTCAATATTAAAATTAAAAAAAAATTAAAA
>SNQJ01S0022901.1:28353-51419 GCA_010110895.2 Picea sitchensis | reverse complement strand
CCCTTACCCTTGGTTAATTGATTTGGGTTTTGTTGGTTTATTTAGGGGTTATGTTTTAAAGTTAAACATTAAATAAGTGTCACATGTTTAAATCTAAATTTAAACATGTGACCTTTTAATTTAACTAAACTAACCCTAACCTTGCCCTAACTACTATTTAAAGAACCCCCCTCCTACACCTATTACACACTTACTCTACTTGTGATAGCGTGGAGGTTCCTTGAGCTTGTGGCCTCAGTCCTTGCATCCTGCTATTGAGATCTGAAGTGTGTTGCAGCCTTTCTTTATGTGGAGTATTATTGTTGTTGCTGTTGATACCTATTGTATCCTTTTTCTGGCTGGTGTATCTCCTTTGTTGGTTGTCGTGGCTTGTCTCCAGGCTGGTGTCTACTATGTTGGCTGCCGTGACCTTATTCCAGCTACATGCTGGCTGCCGTGACCTTATTCCATCTTCTGTGCATAAGGTTTAATCTACCGCTGTGTTTCCTCTGTTGTTTGGGTATAGGTGCGGTCAGATCTGGTTCTATCCCTTGTCTTTGTGGGCTGGATCTTCAATGAGTGAGCAGTGTGGTGGTGACCCTATCTTAGTTTGCTGTCTATGACCTCAATCAAGGGATTTTCTGAAGGGTTACTATTTAGTTAAGCTCCTATACGGTCCACTGTTGAAACAAGGGATTACTTGCAGTCCTATGAGTATAGATCTGAGGGTTTCTTGGGTAAAGTTTTGGCTGGGAAGGGTTTTGGTCTTTCTGTGTTTTTATTCTAGTGACCCTTGAGCTTGGTGGCTTAAAAGTTCCTTCAACCTTTGGCATAAAAGATCTTTTATTGATCCAAGAACTGAACCTTTGTCTGAGCATAACTACAAGGATCTACACCTATTGTGGTTTGTGCTATCTTCAGAGGTAAGGCAGGTACCAAGTATGCTTCCTACTTGTTTCTTACAGTTTCAGATCTGAGATTTATTGTACATGCTTCTGAGTTTACTATAAAATTGTCTTATTGAATAAGCATTGTATAGATCTATAATATATGCTCCTTGTCTACTACTTGAGCATAGTTTCAGAACTGAGTTATATAGATCTGCTATTATATTTAGAAAGCTTTTCCTTTACAGTTTCAGATCTGAGATTTATTGTACATGCTTCTGAGTTTTCTCTTCAGTTGCTACCGTCTGTTGTAGATCTATCTTCTATATGCTCTTATTTCTGATTAAGATATAGATCTGAGTTGTTTTCAGTATTGAAATTAAAAAGACTGTTGTCTAGTAATTTTACCCTAAAACTAACAAGTTGAGCTCGATAAGGAACTCAATGGATAAATTTTTATCATGGTTTTCCAGCCCATGACAATTTTGAGAGAGAGTAATCATTTTACAATTGGGCCAAGGGTTGTTTCTCTAAGGGCCCTAATAAGTGATTCCTGCTTTTTGTAATAGACTTCCAAACAAGATTTCTTTTGTGCTATAGCGAGGTAGTAAGATACTTCCAAACAAGATTTCTTTTATGCTATAGCGAGGTAATACAGTCAACCCCTAAAGGTGGGTTTTTATTATAGATCTTCAAAATCCCCCAGACCACCTGACAAGCCCTAGAAGGACAAGGGTTGGGAGTGAGGTAGGGACCATAGATTGTATTTATGAGGGAGGCTGGGAGGAGGTGGATCGATCGAGGGAAGGGAGGGGGAGAGGACAATAGGGACAGTGGGGATAATAGGAATTAGGGGGGTAGAGTGGGTGTTTGATAACCCTGATAACCCCAAAAGGAAGGAGGAATATGAAAAACACCCCACAATCTAAAATTGATGCAAATTCACTAGAAGAACAAGCAATTGAAATTGGAATAAGGGTAGGGGGAGTAGAATATGTCTTACCCGATTGATCCTCAGGAAGATCGAAGGAGTAAGATGATGCTGGAGTGCTCACCTAAGGAGGAGGAACCAAATATCTCAATTAAGAGGAGGGCCTCTCAGGAAAAACCCCTTTGTACACAACCTATGGACATTTTTTGTTCGCTTCCAATCCACCTACAAATATTTTCACCCAACAATGTCTCTTATCATCTTTGGTGCAATCTCTTGCAATATGACCATAGGAATGACAACACCCACACTTGAATGGGATTCCTTCGTAGTCGAGGATTTGATTAATGAAGGTTCCTTTGAAGGAAATTGTGATATCTTCTTCTAGACTGTCACATAGCTTGATCCCCACCAAAATTCTATCCATTCCCTTATAGCCCGAAGAGATGTAAGAGTGGTCATCTTTATAAAATTATATAATTAAATTCCCAAATTATTTGAAGACGAACCCATACCGGGGTGATCTCCAGTCTCTCTGTGGTGGCATCAAACTCGGCTAGCCATCTATCCAGGAACAGAGCTTATGTACCAAAGTACCATCATCCTAAGAGTATCTTTTGAGTGTCCGAGGCCAAAATGAAGTTCCAAGCCATCCATCCCTTGGAAAGGACTAGAAATTTTGGTCCATACCCTAAAATAGGTGTGAAGGTTTGAGCAGTCCAGTGCCGAAGACTGTTTGCAGAAAGTCATTTGCCAGCAAAGTGCCCAACTAGGGTTTCCTGCTACATGGCGGTAATGTAGTTTAGATAGATGTCTTCACCAAGAACAATATTTATGGCTCCAAACTTTCTCTTTAGGCATCTATTAGGCTTCCTCATGTCCACTATGTCAACAGGTTTAGGGGCAGAGACAGAAGGAGATGTAGATCTCAGGAGGTGTCCACAGAAGAGGTCTTTAGAGAGGATGTTTCTGATGAATCTATCTGTCTGCAGGAATATCGGCTCCAATAAATGTGCAAATGTTGGAGGTAGGTATTGTAGATCTTTGGTGATGACTGCATCATGAAGGAAAGTGGAGGAAGCATATCTATTTTTCGTAGAGGTGAGAAAGTCTACGGCTTCAGTATGCACACCAGGAGCATGTTGTGGCATGGGAGCCTCACCAGAGTATGATGGAATGAAATTGTCATCATAGTGAGTAGGAGAAGTGGCACTCGAGACAAAGATAGGGGAGAGCACGTGGCTGGGGCATGTCAAGGAATGAGAGAGGTAGGTGTCATCGAGTGAATTTTTGGCAGGGAGAGTTGCACAGTTCAAGGAAGCGGATGTGACCAGGGAAGCCCAAATGTTAATACCCTAAAGTGGGTCCTTTGTGTAATCCAACAAGTCCTCATCCTCACTAGCCATCATATTAGGACCTGGGGACTAGATCTGAGGTGCATGTCATTCATACATCAGTGAAGAACGTCATCTGAGGGCCCTATGAAAACCCTAGAAAAATCCTCCAATACAAATAATTATTATAAATATTTATAATAAAATAAATAATTATAAACACATAGTAATCCATATTCTATTTTTAAAGTATAAATTATACAATGTAATTTAAAAAAAAAAAGTCCATTTCACCAAGATTTATATCGTTGGATTCTGAATTTTCAAAACATAAAACGTTTAGACAATACCCATAAAATCCAGTTAAAGAATTTGAAGGTAGTTAATATAAATAAATACTTCAAATGATTTCTAAATTTAGACGAAGATTTAAGGTCTCAAATCCGCCCAAAGACATATGCATAGTGGAGTAAAGTTAATTTGTGATGAGCAATATTCAAATTTTCACCTATGTCAGAGATTTTATTTTCATCTTGCTTTGAATAAAACAATGCGAAATGACTCAGAATATAAAAAATCTAGATTTATGATATCTCTTGTTATACAACAAGAAAATGTTGAACCTTAAAATTGTAGGAACTATGGTGTTTCCTATATGGATCCACCATTCTTATGATTGTACAGTCTGTCAATATAACTTTTGAGAATTTTTTGGCTTCTTGAATGAGGGGGCCAATGATACTAGGTTGCTCTTTGGAGGATGTGTAAATCTATGAGAACCCTTTTCCAATGCTAAAATTTAGCAATGACACTTACATGATTTCAATGAGTTAAAGATTTTAGAGGGGTTGTGTATTTCATGAAAAATAAAATATTTTTTGCAATAGTTATTTTTCCATCCTTATAATTGTTTGTTGGTAGACAAAGTATCTTAAATGGCTTATTTTAAGACCTAGGACTAAACATTGGTTTCCACATTGTATCATAATAGAGTTTGGTATGTGTTTACTTAAATCAATCTTTACCTATAATAATAGAGTTTGGAATGTGTTTAATTAAATTAATCTTTACATATATTTTATTATGATAGAAGCATCATACCCACAAAGTAGAGGAAAATCAAAGTCAAAGTGATACATGGTAGTTATGTTTTTTTTGTTTGTTAATTTGTGCGGGACCTGTTGGCTACGCGATTAACCTGTGGCTTGAGAAACCGCGACTCAGGGGCATCTAAGCCGTCAAAATCACCTGGGGATCCAACCCAGTCTGAGCCACACCAACCCTTAACATGGTTGGATTTTTTGTCCCCACAGGTTTCGAACCGGTGACTTTAACATCATGGAGTGGCTTAACAACACACTCCGTCACCGACTGTCCTACACCTCGGGGACGATACATGGTAGTTATGTTATTTGAAGATAGGAAAATTGTTTTTTTGGATGGTCCATTAATAGTTAATAGAGGATTAGTTGAAAAAAGTTCATGAATAAATTAAATAGATTGTTTAAGAAGTTAGGTGACAATGGACACATGATAGGAGGATATGGTTTGTCCAATCATCCTAACCACTACTTAGGTGAGCAATGTACAATGAAACTAGTTTTTAAATCTCATGAATCTTCACTAAGACAAAGAAAATCTCCATACCCATATTTTATTTATCTTGATTTAAAAGATCTGTACTCAAATAAATGTTGTTCCATCCCAAGGTACTTCCCCTCTCTTGATTTTGTTTATTTCAGTTAAAAGATCTTAATCTAGATACAAAAATTCATAGTTGTTTGAACATTAAATTTCGACTTAGATGGAAAATCTTTTGAATTCTTAGAAGATTAAAATGTACACTATGAGAATAATTCCCTTAAATTATATGAAAATCAAAGACAATACAATGATACCTCGATCTTCTAACAAGAATTTCTACAAAATAGAACAAAGTAATTTTCCTCCAAAGAAAAGAAAGAGTTATCAATCCACTAAAACAACCGCCGAAATTTAGGTTAGCATACATATAAACCTTGAAATCAGTGAAATGAATCATTCATTTCCAAAAAAAATATTAATTGATGAAGAAGTTTAAACATTATATGAATCAAAAAAATTTCAGCAATCATTATCGAAATCCAACTATATATTTTTGTGAATTTACAATTTTTCATTGTTGAAATTGCATTTTTGAATGCATAAATGGATTTAGTGCCTTGAAAAACCCCTATTGCACCAAATGTTTGCAATCTCAATAATTGATGTCTACAATTCCATCAATTCTTCTAAATTTTTGGCCAAATTTTGGGCAAAAATGATCGGAAAAATGTGATTGGAAAAGGTTCAAATCGTAGCATGTTTAGTCTACACTTTAATTGACAATTTGACGTTGAAATAAAATGGCACTTGCTAGGATTAGATGAATTTTGTATTCTAGAAAGGAAAAGTGGGAATACACTAACCAAGGAATATTGTGCTACCATCTTCTTCAACCTAGATGTCATTTATAGCCTTTGAGAACTTATTTCCACAACTTTTCAAAGCTTCTCAATGCTTTTAGACATCAATCTAGTTTAGTTGGCATATGGATGTAGATAGGGTACTCTCACTTTTGAATGATTTTCAAAGCTTGCTTCTCTCCCTTAGAATGACCAGATATAAACCTTGAAGTCAATGAAATGAATCCTTCATTTCCACTGAAAAGATTAATCGACAAAGAAGCCTGAACTATACAATTTGGACTTTTTTTTTTTAAATCATCATCAAAATATAGCTATATAATTTTTGGTGAAATTGCAATTTTTCTTTGTTGAAATTGCATCTTTGAATGCATAAATGAATTCAGTGCCCTAAAAAACCCTTATTGCACCCCAACCAAAACAATCAACAACACTTATTAGGGTATCAAACTGTTAGCAATGGATCTGACTCAGATTCTAGTAATGGTTTTGGATATAGATCCATATGGAGGTCGTGTGAGTCTCGTATTGTTGGAATTCAACAATAGGAGAATATGAAACCTCTTTATATCAAACATATTTCATGAATGTTACAACATGTGTAAATGAATACAAATTGATTTCATTGAAGAAGAAACTCTAACTTGAATGAAAGTGATGGGAGAATTGATCAGGGGTTTAGAGATCATCATGCAAGTGATCATCCAAGTGGGGACAAGGTGGATGGTGCTCTCCAAATTCCGTCACTGGTGTAGTGGAGCATGAGCTTAGATACAAGCACATCTCTCTATCAGCAAACAAAAAGAAACATTTGCACTAGCATTGTTCGAAGCTGGGTGGAGGAGGAATTAGGAGTTAGGCATTAAACCATTCTTGGATTGAAATGTATTTCGATTAGGTTCTTGTATTTATTAATCATCTAATATTAACACTAAAAATCATGAAATCTAAGACATATGTTTATAGTACTCGTACTCATATATCTTTATTGGACTATATTTACCCTTTCCTATAGAATTATTTAAGTAAATCATCTCGCTCATAGGATTATCCATTATTGTTTCACTCAGTGTGAACCAGATGTGCATCACCATGAACTTCACTCCCATTATTTTCTTCATCTTCCCCTTAAATTAACCATTGATCTAGGTGGACATTGGTGGCCACCCACCTATTCCACTAGCTTAAATAACAATTTTCCATTTTGGCAGTTTTTCTACAATTGTTTCGGGTCCTAAACTTCTAGGGTCATTTTGAGGCCCTAAACGACATTTTTTTTGGCTCGGAAGTGCATAGCATGTAGCCGAACGAAAATGCTAGGTTGAAAAAAAATGTGTTTTCCTCGGCTAGACCTCTTGGACGAGGTATCAAACACCCCAAACAGAGTTCGTATGCAAAATTTACACCCTTGGGAAGTTGACATATCAACTAACCCCATCGAGGCCCATAATCCTTTTGGTGTTTCATCTCCCAGGATTAGGGTTTTGGATTTTTAGTTTTTTCTCATTTCTTTTTTATGTTAAAAAGGCCTCTGGAGACTCATTGTAATCAACTTCTTGTGAATGAGCGTAGCTAAAACATCTCTTATCAAAGATAAGATACCACCATTCTAGCTAGCTTATGTGCCTTTTCATTTTACAGAATTTTGTATTTCATACAGACATTAATAGAATCTGAGCTTTACTGTATTACCTTGTTCCTTGTCATATCTTTGTGTATTTCCTTGTTATATCTCTATTATATTTTCTTCCTTCATATCGGTCCCAAAATAATCTAGATTAGTGGTATTAGAGCAATCTACTCCTTATCGTTCTTAGTGCATTTCCCCAATGAGGTCAAGGTATAAAGAGTTGGGTCTCAAGCTTGTTTCTCTTGAGGAAAACCACTCTCTCCCTCCCAAGAAACCTCCCATTATGGAAGAAAAGAGAGATTATGGAACATGAGATCCTTTCAAACTATTGCACAAGGAATCCCTCACGTGACAGAGGAATGAGATGATGGATAATTTCTCCCAGATCCTTTGACGATTTCCTACAACAATGGATGCACCTTTAACCAGAAGTCACTTCAAAGGTGTGACACCCTTCAAGGTACAAGTTGACTTTGATATTCCTTTATTTGAAGGTCGGATAGACTCCAACACTTTGGAAAAATGGTTAAATCTACTAGAGGGTTATTTCTTTTTCCATAAATTTTCCAACAGTGAAAAGATCACCTTCATGATCCTTAAGGCGCTTCCCCATGTCATATTGGTGGGAGAATTACTATGAGAAACATACCGAGGAACGGTCTTCAATTTCTGGGCCAGGACCCACTTGGGAAGATTTTGTTGATTCCCTCAAGGAACAATATTACCTTGTTGGAAATTATGATGACCAGTAAATGAGATGGACCACACTGCGCCAAGAGAGGGGCAAAACAATGCTAAATTTCACAAATACCTTCCATACCATGTGCACCAAGCTGGGTATCAAATAATTAGAGAAAAATGTGGTCCTAAAATATTGTAGGGATCTACATAGGTACATCCAAAACGAAATGGATTTTTTGGAAATCTCATCATTAGGAGCCACTTATCAATATGCTATCGAAATCGAGTAGAAATTTAAGAAGAAGAACAAGTGGGAATTTGGGTTTGCAAATCCGTAAAAACCAAAGTATGTTAAGGGTGGCCCTAACTCCCAGGACAAAGCACTGAGAAAGGATGGATAGCCTTAATATATCCATCCCAAGCCACCAAAAAAGAAGAGTAATGGGAATTTGAAGAAGGACACTGGAAAGTGGTGCGAGTTCCACAAAATCCCTTGGCACAATACTGATAAATGTCACTCCAAAAAATCATTGTTGGATGATATGAAAGCCTCAAAGTCATATGATGACTCGGTCTCTAATTCAGAACTGGAAAAGGGAAGATGGATCATTGATGAAGAACCTAGTGTCACCATTGCTACCACAGAAGTCCAGCCAGAGGAACCAGAGGAGCTTGAAGAAGGGGAGTTCCTCTTGAGAAGTCCTTCTAGACCAAAGACAAGCTATTTTCATCAGATGTATGTGATTCGAGTTGGAGAAGAATTATTTCCTTTTCTGTTCCATGAATGATGCAGTAAATGAGTAAGAGTAATTAATTCTGTTGTCAAGTTATCTGGTGCAATGTTTTAATGTTCTTTGCTTTAATGATGAAGATAAATCGTTGTGTTTCTATGTGATGAATGTTATGGTAGATGAATTATTTTGCTTACCGTGATCTTGATTACATATGTGTTTTATTTATGTTAATTAGTTTTTATCAGACAGTAATTGGGTTCTCATTTGGTTAATGTATTAGTACTAGGCCCTGTGGCATAGAATCACTCTCTGCATGTTTGAGTAGTGGGTTATCCCAAACTTGACCTCTTCCCACTAGTTAAAACTTCTGTCCTATTATTTGTCAAGTTGGTTTATACTGGATTGCATTTCTTACACCAGCCCCACCCAAGAGAAATATGGAAAAAAGAACTATCCTAACTGAAGGAAGATCCTTCACCAGGAAACAAAAAGCCCATCGATAATTCGGCCAGATCACAAGATCTAGAGAACCATTCCACTCCAAACGTTGTAGAGTCTAATTGGGCCTTAGTGGTAGGTTTGGTTCCTGTTGTTGATTCAGGGGATTTAGGTCCCATCAATAGAACTAGTGCTAGAAGGAGGGCCTGAGAATGAATGGCTCAATATATAAGTTATATAACATTTCAAACAACCTACAGATTCGTAATGGCCCACATGCATGGCTAGTCATCCGATAGATAGACCACGTTTACCGAGTACTCCTGAAGTGGATAACTCACCCCATTTCGAGGAAGGTCCTCTTCACCCTGAAATACCTTATGCCCTCCCTCATGAGGAAGTGAATCAATTGAGGAGAATTACCAGAGCCTACGCCTGATAAATCAGCGCGTTGCCCTTCACCCCCATCCCCCCTCGAAGAAAAGAACTGATAAGATTAGTAGTTAGTATTCCCGACGAAGTTTTCATACACTCCGTCGAAGACTTAATAGATTTATTTATTATCGAAATCCAAGAACCTCTTGATCTGATACCCGAGACACCAACCGACGACATCTCCGAACCTAATGACTTTTAAGAAGAAGAAGAGTTTGACTCTGACTCCGAAGATATGGAAGGGAACAATGGTCATGGGGAGGAAAGAGAAGTTCCACTCCAAGACAACCAACCTTGGTTTTTCATAGACGTTGTGGCCATCCCGGGACAAGTACATAATCTTCCCCGACACCTGAAAAAGATGCTTCCCAAGTATGATCCTGAAACTTCAGTTTTGCCCGAAGATCAGATCAAGAAATTCATACTTTTGATCAGGCTTATGAACGTTCAAAATGAAGACGTAGTATGCAGACTTTTTCCATACATGTTTGAAAATTCAACTTCCATGTGGTATTTTAATTTTCCAGTAGGATCCATAATCAGCTAGACTAAATTCCAAAAGGATTTTCTAGACAAATTTGCGAAAGAAAATACTACAGGAACCCTGATGGATGAGCTGTTCGCAACCACCATGAACCCAAAAGAGAGGGTCAATGATTTCAATCAAATATTCATGACCATCCTAAACAAATTTTAGCCCGCGGTGAAACCAACTCAAGAGTTGCAAACCGAGGTTTATGCCAATGTGCTCCCGACTTCTATTTCCATGTTCGTTAAAAGAGCCACCAAGCAAACCCTTGCGGAGAATTTTGAAGAAACCAAGACGATAGAATTCCATATGAAAGGATGTAAAGAAGGCCAGACTTCTCTAGTGAGAAAAAAAATCCAACCCCCTCCTAGAAGAGGACTCCTTTTGACTAGACCGTCGGGGAAACCGACTGAACAAACTCCCGACAAAGGTAATGGAGATATAGAAGATTTGTAGCGCATGGTCAAGAAACTATCAAATGAAATTATAGACATGAAAAGAAGCGCAGGGGAAGGAAACCAAGGCCAAAGACCCTATAATCCTTTCTTTAAAAGAAACCAGCCTTTCAAAGCAATTGAACCTCCCCCAGCCAACTTAAACATTGACCTAGGGAATGACGCGTCTGATTCTTTCTGTACTTATCACCAAGAGAACCACTCGGAAAGAGAATTCCCTCAATGGGTCCATGCCATGAATTTAATGGCCAATCGTTTTCTGGACGAGGTCTCCCTGACTGAACAACCAAGCATCTTAGCCATGAATAGTGCCGATCAGAAAGAAGCTGATCCACCACGGGACATAACCATGCTGATATGGGATCCTGATGTGATTGCATCTTTAGGTGATCTGTTTGAGCCTCGAGAACAACCCACAGAAGTATCGGCAGTACAGACACGTAGTAAGGGGCAACCCGGCTAGAAATATGTCGACATCACCTGGGCCCCGCAAAGTAAGTTAACTCTCGACCGCCCAAAAATTCCTTTCGTCCCCTGTAAAAATCCTATAAGCATTCACACCCAAGATTATCCTAAACTAGAGTATAACGTAGTCAAAGATTTGAAGAAGTTGAAAGCTAATATATCAGTTATGGACGTATGTATAATTCCTTAGCAGAAAGACTTCTTATTACAAGCTCTGAATTTGGTAAGAAACCCAACCAACGATGATAGTCAGAACAAGATTCTCTCCCCAACAGATCTGGCAAGAAAGCCAACTGTAAACACCTACTCGGAAGGTAGGAAAGAAAGGCCTTTTGTACCACCCTTCCTTTTGACGTTTGAAGTCTTCAACAGGAATCTTCACAATTGTTTGGTCAATTCGGGGGCATCCTCTAATGTCATGCCCTTGGCCGTGTGTAATAAATTAGGTGTTTTCCCTCTCAAGAGTGATAAACAGGTCATACAACTAGACAGAACCTAGGTCAAGGTCATGGGAGAGCCCAAAGATGTGATGATTAGGATAGTGACGGATCCTAATTTCATGTAGGTGATTGACATCATTATGGTGGATATCCCTGAGGCATATGGGCTATTGTTGAGCCAAGATTGGTCTGAAAAGATGAACGGATATTTCAGTACTAACTGGGAACACCTTTGGCTACCATTGAAAGGATACAAGAACATGATCAGAATCGATAGGGAAATATATCTGAATCATACGGTCACTAATATGGAAACCCCGAATGAACCAACCTCTACCGACTTCCCCATATTGGGAAACTATTCTTGTGATTCTCACTTCGGAAAATTTTATCCTCTCATGTCC
The DNA here is from genome assembly GCA_010110895.2 of Picea sitchensis. Classification (NCBI taxonomy): domain Eukaryota; kingdom Viridiplantae; phylum Streptophyta; class Pinopsida; order Pinales; family Pinaceae; genus Picea; species Picea sitchensis. Next base: position 39,633 of record SNQJ01S0022901.1, on the reverse strand, counting down.
AATGTTCCGCTTACTCAGAATTCCGAAATAATATTTCAAGAAGAATCCCCGATGTCGATGGAAGATTCTCTCTTTTGTCAAAACCCCACACTAGGACTTATGGAGGAAAAGGTCGGAGAACATAACACGGGCAAAGAGAGAGAGAGGAGAAATTATCGTTCGCAAATTTGGACCCTCTATTTTGATGGATCTAAATCACAGGAAGGGTCAGGATCCGGGTGCATACTCATCGATCAAAAGGGTAAACGTCATTTCCTATCCTATAGACTAGAATTCGAGTGTACCAACAATACAGCCGAGTACGAAGCTCTAGTACAAGGGTTAAGGAAAGCCATAGATTTGGGTATCAAGGAATTAAAAGTCTTCGGAGATTCTGAAATTATTGTTAGACAAGTGATAAGTACCATACATTTCAATTTGCCTCATCTTAAGAACTACCAACAGGAGGTGCATAGGCTAATAGAATGCTTTGAGGCTTTCAATATCATCGCAATCCCCATAACAAAGAATATCATTGCCGACTCCCTAACCACATCTGCTTCTAGACTCTCGCCTTTGGAAGATTACAAAGCCTCCCGATTCACTGTAGAATTTCTCTACAAACCATCGGTGCCGAACAATATTTCCAATTGGAAAGTCTTTTAAGGTGACGAGCAAATCATAAACTTCTTGACCAACCAAGACAATTTTAAAGACCTAGCCATAGATGACGAAAAATTCTAGGAGCAGACAAATGAAACTAACCTCGAAACAAGAGAAGATGTTGGAAAATTGAAAGCTCACACAATCTCGAAGGGGATAGCCAATCTAGAGAGGTTGTTTGATCTAAAGGATAATTTTAAAGGACCCAAAAATGTGAAGACTGGTAGATGTTTCCCTCTCCATGAAACTGTGAATTTTGGGACTCCAGAGAGCCCGAAGAATGTAAATCTTAGCAAAACTATATCTAGGGAAGAGAGGAAGGCCTACCTTAGATTATTTAGACAATACCAAGATGTTTTCACATGGTCCTATAAGGATTTAAAAACGTATGACACTTGCATTATTCAACACACTATCCCGTTGAAACCCAAAATGAAATCTTTCCAACAAAAGCTATGAAAGTATCATCCATCCCTGGAACCTCTCATGTATCAAGAGTTAAGGAAGCTTTTAGATGCAAAGATAATTTTCCAAGTTAGGCATTCTGCCTGGGTAGAAAATCTTGTTCCAGTGAGGAAGAAGTCAGGAGAAATCCGATTATGCGTAGATTTTCGGAACCTCAACAGAGCTTCAGAAAAGAAAAATTATCCCGTCTTGCCCATGAAACAACTCCTACAAACCATGTCGGGCTTGGAGATTTTCTCCCTGCTAGACGGTTTCTCAGGATACAACCAAGTGTTGATTTCAGAGGAAGACCAATTAAAAACTACCTTCCGAACCAAATGGGGAACCTTCGTTTATAAGCGCATGCCTTTCGGATTAATTAACGCAGGAGCAACCTTTCAAAGGGCCATGGACGTGGCTTTCCGGGGACTTATCAATAAGTGTGTGGTAGTATATTTAGATGACGTAATGATATATTCGAAGAATAGAGAAGAACACATCCAACACTTAGCTCAGATTTTCGAGAGATGCAGGAAATACGGTATATCGCTGAACCCTAAGAAAACTATCTTTGGTGTCGAGGAAGGTAATTTGTTAGGTCATATTATATCTCAAGCGGGGATTCGCATAGACCCCGAAAGGATTAAGACCATAACTCAACTCCTACTACCACATAACAAGAAAGCCATGCAATCCTTTTTTGGGCAAATCAATTTTGTAAGGAAATTCACTCCCAACTTCGTCGAAATCATCAAACCCTTACAAAAGATGATTTGCAAAGACTCTGAATTTAACTGGGATGATGAGCGTAAATACGCTTTCAACAATATCAAAGCTGCCATATCCCGGGCCTTGGTATTGCAAAGTCCCAATTTCAATAGAGACTTTAACCTTTACACTTTCTCTTTTGACCAATCGCTAGCTGCGGTCTTGACTCAGAAGGATGATGACAACAACGAAGCCCCAGTTTCATTTATGAGTACCAATCTCCAAGGAGTTGAGCTCAGCTACCCCACCATAAACAAGCAGGCCTACGCGGTCTATAAAGAGGTAAAACATTTCGGGTCTTACATACTCAAGAATCACACTAAGGTGATCGTGCCACACCCTACAATTTGATCCTTGTTTACCTAGAAAGAAATGGGAGAAAGAAGAGGGAACTGGATGGCAGTAGTCTAGGAATTTGATCTAGATATAAAACCTGCCAAGCTACTAAAAGGGAAAGGTCTGTGTAGGCTCGCAGCCGAAGCCCAGGATCAAGCAAATGAAGATTCTGGATGGGAAAATGAAATGGCACTATGGTGCAACGAAGTAGCATATATCCCCCCAACGCAAGACTCCTAGTACAAGGATTTGACTTATCTATTGCATCACGGGGCTTGTCCTGAGAACCTCAACCCTAAGGAAAGGAGAGCCCTAAGATTGAAATCTGCACAATATCGTCTTATAAATTTGATACTCTTCCAGATCAACTATGATGGGGTATTATTGAGATGTCTCGAACGAGAAGACGTCGACAAGGTGCTGACGAAACTCCATGACGGTCCCACCAGAGGACACTTTGCCAGGAACACCACCGCTCATAAAATCCCGAGAGCCGACTATTATTGGCCCACTTTATTCAAGGATTCTCATACTTATGCTTGGAATTGTAAAACTTGTCAAATAAATGTTGGAAAGGAGAAAAGGGCAACAATCCCACTTCAGCCCGTGACTGTCTCTAGACCTTTTGAGCAATGGGGGTTGGATATCATGGGAGAAATTATGCCTAGCTCGTCAAAACTGCACAAGTACATTCTCACTACCACTGACTATTTCACAAAATGGGCAGAGGTCATTCCTCTAACTCATGTGAATGAAAAAATAGTGATCCAATTTATAGAACAACAACTGATCACAAGGTTTGGTGTCCCCTCTGTTCTAGTCTTTGATAATGCAACTTAATTCTCTTCTACCCTACTAACAGAGTTTTCTCTGGACAAAGGGATCATAATCAAGTACTCTGCAAATTATTACCCTCAGGGAAACGATGTAGCAGAATCGACCAATAAGAACTTGGTAAGGATACTAAAGAAGATGGTTATACATAACCAAAGAAATTGGCATAATCAACTTCATAATTCCCTATGGGATGATAGGGTCACAAAGAAAGAAGCCATAGGAAATTCCCCATACATTATGTTCTACGAGTAGGAAGCCATCCTCCCAAATGGGCTTTATCTGCCTTCTCTTCAATTGGCCCAAGATTCTAATGAGGAACCCTCGTCGGCCATGCAACAAAGGATTGACACTCTAATCATGCTGGAAGAAGAAAGAGAAAAGGCTAAGTCAAAATTCTTGGCTCATCAACAGATAGTGAAAAGATGGTTCGATAAGCATAAAGCTAAGGAAAATAACTTTGAAGTAGGAGATTTAGTCCTGAAGTGGGACAGGGCAAATGAACACAAATGGAAACATTCCAAGTTTTAGAACCTATGTCTTCAGCCTTTCCAGGTGGATGAGAAGATTGGGGTAGGTACTTATCGGTTGCAAAATCTGAGGGGGGAACTTGATGCCCTCCCAATGAACGGTCAAGCCCTAAAACAATACTTCCAATAATAAAATAAAATAAATAAATAATAATATATAAAAAAAGAGGAAAAAATAATAACTTCAGTCAATACAAATAAAATAAGTATCAGAGATACCTATTCTTAGGTTCGGTAATACCTCGAGGGAAATGAAGGAGGAACAAAGATTCTGCGTCTGCCTAGTAAATCGCCACTTGTTGAGTACTCAACACACCCTAAAAATTCCGTGACCATTTCCTTTTGGGTACCACCCTTTATTTTACTTTTGAATTGTTTTCACCTCGACATAAAATTGATCCTTCGCTTGTCTTATATGTTTCACGTTTTAATTTATTAAAAGTTCACTTGAACATACAACGAAGAATCATATTAGCTCTAAAATACTTAATGACTACTCAAGGAATCGGCGACCCAAGATTTTCACCGAATCACAAGAGAAATTCAGCATCGGCGGAAGATGATGGTGGCGAAAATCATTTGGGGAGTCAAAGTAGCTGAGTTCCGACCCTCATCGATGTCGGCTAATGAAATGATTCTTTCCTATGCATAAACCTCGGGAAGGATTGTGTCGAAGACCGATTCGATCAGCTTCAGCAGAAAGAGGTAATAGTACGTGCCACACACAGGGAAGAGTGACACCGCCGATCTTTGACCCCCGATACGTTGACATGAGAGAAGTCCCAAGTAAGATACTTACCTACCAAAGAATACCTTTTATAATTAATTATTTTTTAATGGCCCAGGGTTGATAATGCCACGTAAGCATCAATTTATATTTGACATCTCAAAAAAGGAAACTTATCAACAAAACCTCGGTACAACAATAATGATTGCAAGATTTAATAATATGTGCGAACTAATAATTTGTGATAAGAAACACAGAGTAACTGCTTATAAGAAATCTTAATACATTCAAAATACTTCCGATGTTTAATATTAAGGGCTCCCACCAAGTTCATATTACATACAATTAAGCCACGTTGTGACCAACCGGTCCGGTAGCAGTAAAACCAAGGATACCTTTACAACAAAAGAACAAAAGGGAAATTTTGTCCAGAGTGACACCCAGGAGGAGGTAAGGTGTAGGGTCACCCATTATGTCTTTCCTACACGTGAACTTTTCCCAAGGCCACTACTGGCACCTGACACTATGTTCCTTTCCTCTTCCGCACACTGCGCCTTGTGCAACTTCACAATTGTATCCTGGGCCTCCAAGAGCCGTCTCTGAAGCCAAACTGTGTTTCCTGCGTGACCCTGTGATGTCAGTATCCCCTGGTATTTTGCCGCCAAATGATGTTGTAGCTCTCTATTTTCTTGGTAGATCTCAGCTATCGCAAGTTTAGTCCGCTCTAACTATTGAACGGGACTCTCAACGCGAGGACCCAGTGCCTTTCCCCTTCCCTTTCGACTCCCGTCTCTTCTGTCGAAAATCCCAACTAGCTCCGACAAGTGAGGAAGTTCTACAAACTCCTCAATAGATGGACATGCACCCAGCTCAGCCAAAAGGCGGGTCTCCTCCCATTTGGTCGTATCATTTTTAGGCCTCCCTCTTCTCCTTGGTTTCAACTCCTGAGTAGGCACGTTTACAATCATACCTTCCTCATACACACCCTTTTCAGCTTTGATATCCATTGAGGACGGCGACAACATCTCTGAGCCAAAACCTGCACCTCCTTTTGGGCCTTCAAATACCTGGGAAGCTAACTAAAAAGGATCCCAGGCACACTGGGGCTCATGCCTAGCACTACGACTACCCCGTGGACCCCGTCCCATGTTTAGAGGAGAACCCATTGCGCACCAGTATAGATTCCCACTCATTTGCAGGTGATAGAGAATGTCTATACAGTACTTTACCAAGACAAATTTGTCATACCAAAACCCACGAGAATATAAGCTCGGCATGAGCATAAGTTTTCCCTAGAACTCCCTAAATTTATAGAAAAAAAATAGAGGAGTGAAGCAGAACATTGCAATAAGACACTCATGCCCCGCGATATGGTCATTAAAGGCTCGATGCACCATAGTTGTTCAGCGGATGCAATCCAGAGCATGTAAATGCCGCTAAACAGAGTTACAGGTAACGTCCGGTATGATCCTCTCGACCTTGCTCCAGACCTCCGCTATTCGACTAATGATGTTTTACACATTTAATGATATGGATTCTGGAAGCATTTAATGGATTTCCTTTTATGGTGTTCGACCCTTTGGGAAGTATACACGCACACTCTCTCCTTCGACATCTCTTTCGGGCACCAAAGGTCGAATAATCAATATGACTTTCTAAAACATTCATAATGTTGTACTTGATTTGCCACCTCATGATGTGTCGACATAATTCCATTTAACCAAAGGAGCGACGGCTTTGGCCAGGTCATCACAAATCATTCAAAGGAGCGACTGAGATCAAGAAAGTATTAAATGACTTAAACTAGCGGGCTACACATGTACGTATTAGTCTTTTCAATTTATTTATGTCTTATCACGATTCACTCTGAAATCGCTAAACTTCGTCGTATTAAATTGCAGGAAAGAAACCTCCCCGATTACCGAACAAAGTTCATCCTATGATTTTGCCGAAGGATTCAAAAAGAACACCGAAGCTGAAACGTCTAGGCAATAAATGTTTTTTGGGCTATCCGAGTGTGGTGTCCCCGATCAGTTATCGAGTCAAGACACCCACCGAACAAGACTTGTTGTGAGCTGAAAGATGCGCAAATATAGCCTATACGAAGCTAAGACAAGTACAATTATTTCTGAAATATGCGATCAAAGCTCGATCCATGTTGCAACGATTGAACACCAATTTGGCAAAGCATTGAACGCATGCAGTAGATATTAGAGGAGTATGCAGCTTCAATGGAACAACACAGATCCTCATTGGCTCAAACCTGTGAAGATCTTTTCATCAGCTGGTCTGAATATAAAAGAAGTCACCCTTTTGAAGAGACATCTCAGGTGGACTATTAAAGAAACTATTGAATGACCACACCATGTAGAAAATTTTGTTTGGCTTGAACCATGTTTAGCCATTAATTTTGGTTGAATTTTATATTATAAATAGAGACATTGACCGGCTAGTCAAGGGTCAATGGTTGTTGTAAGAACGATTTCTTTTGGTTGTTGATAATTTTTTTGAGACTGCTGTGAATTGATAAGTCCTTCTGGACCAAAGACAAGTTGTTTTCATCAGATGTATGTGATAGGAGTTGGAGAAGAATTATTTCCTTTCCTGTTCCATGAATGATGCAGTAAATGAGTAAGAGCAATTAATTCTATTGTCAAGTTATTTGGTGCAATGTTTTGATGTTCTTTTCTTTAATGATGAAGATAAATCATTGTGTTGCTATGTGATGAATGTTATGGTAGATGAATTATTTTTTTTACAGTGATCTTGATTACATATGTGTTTTCTTTCTATTAATTAGTTTTTCTTAGAAAGTAATTGGGTGCCCATTTGGTTAATGTATTAATACCAGGCCCTGTTTCATAGAATCATTGTCTGCATGTTTGAGCAACGGGTTATCCCAAGCTTGACCTCTTCCCACCATTTAAAACTTCTATCCTATTATTTGTCAAGTTGGTTTATACTAGCTTGCATCTCTTACACCAGCCCCACCCAAGAGATATATGGAAAAAAGAACTATCCTAACTGAAGGAAGAGCCTTCACCAGGAAACACAAAGCCCATCGATAATTCGGCCAGATTGCAAGATCTCGAGAACCATTCTACTCCAAATGCTGCAAAGTCTAATTGGGCCTTGGTGGAAGGTTTGGTTCTTGCTGTTGAGTCAGAGGATTTAGGTCCCATCAATAGGGAATTTCCCAAATATTTGTGTCAAATGTGAATGATATTTGTCTATTGTTCATTTATTTCCGTTGCAAAGTTCTTATTCATTTGTATTTCTTCTCATAAAATACAATTGGATGTTTTGAGTTTAAATGCATTACTATTGAATTTTTATTAGAGACTGAAATCAAAGTTTGGCTAAGTGTTTGAAGAAATCCCTACAAGAGAACTAGTTTGTAGGTGAAATTTCTACATGGTATTAGAGCTTGGGCTTTGAGGTTCAGTGGACAAGATTTTGACACTTGCATAGCAGTGACTTGTAGGGGTTCTTGCTAAGAAGAAAGAATGGGAAAAAAAAAAATATCCTTGGTCAGTTTGACAAGGATGGCTTCTAGTATCAAGTATGAGGATAGGTTGGAGGGGATCTCCAACTACCTGCAATGGAAGGTGAGGATTGCAGTTTTTCTCAGGGAGAACAAGCTATGGAATTTTTTGAGTACCACAGTGATAGTTCCTTCATCAGATCCCATTTATCTATACCTCCATGAGGTGAAGGAAGTGAGGACACAAAGGATACTCCTAGATGGGGTAAAATACCACCTGATCCCACATATGGCTGAGAAAAATACATGAAAGGAGATGTGGGATGCACTAAAAAAATTGTATGAGAAAAATAACGAGATCAAGAAGATGTCCCTAAGGTAAAATCTCCACAACACTAGGATGGCTAAGGGAGAGAGTGTGGCCTCCTATCTCAGCCAAATCCAACAAGTGAAGGATGAGTTGGGCGTTGTTGGTGAGACTATTCTAGACTAAGAGTTGATACGCATATCTCTGAAGGGATTCACCAAATAGTGGGATGTGTTCATGAAGTGCGTGGTGGGAAGATAGAATTGTCCCTCTTGGGAGAGGGCATGGAATGACTTTACTCAAGAGGAGATCTAGGAGGGATCTCAGAGTATATATTAGGAGAAGGCATAGGGTGGTGCATACGGGGAGAATGTTTCTCTTGTGGGAAAGAGAAACGACAATAAGAAGGACATAAGAAAAGTGAAATTATTTGCACATCATAAGGTTGACCACTATGTTAGTCAATGTCCAAACAAGAAGAAGGGAAAGAAGGATGCAGAGGTATCAACATCAACTGAGGTTGATGATTTTTCTAAGAAGTTTGAGAAGGAATTTTCTCTGATGACTTGTCTTTCAAACAATGGTTGTCTAGTGTGCAATGACATTGAAGCATGGCTTGTGGATAGTGGAGCATCTTAAAATATGACGGGAATGAGGTCAGTGCTCCTTAGTTTTTTAGAGATAGACTCAGACCATTATGGGGGTTGTAGGGCTTGCACTAGACATGCAGTGAACGAGATTGGATGTGTGATATTCTAGTTAGAGTCATGAAGATTTATGGAGGTGACCTAGGTGTTGTTTGTTCCAAATCTTCTAGTAAATTTGTTCTCATTATCAACTTTGAAGGATGAGGGATGTGGAGTTGTTTTCTTTCATGGACATGTGTTCATGTATCTAGAGGAAGATACTCCAGACACAACAATAGTGCTTGGTGTCAAGTATGAGAGGTTATACATGTTGTTGGGACAACCTGTGTGTGATTCCAAGGGGATCTTGGATTCAGGATCAATGTCAGTGTCAAAGAGAGAGCAAGTTGCTCGAAAGAGTGAGTAGATATCGAGGACTCAGGCTTCTTCGAATACTCTCATAGGACTCAACTAGTATCAACAGATGTTGATGGATGCTCAAGGGTGTGAGGAGACTCCTAGGGACATGTATTAGATGGATAGGTCTCTAGATCATAGTTCAACGCATGTAGCAGCAAGGGATTCCAATTCAAAGGGACTAGCTACAACAATAGTTGGGATGATGGGGTTGGAGACAGATTATGGTGGAGGTTCCAGAATTACCTCCCTCGCTAAGAGGGAGTGTTACTTTTTGTAGCTCGAAGGTACTTTTGCATTGGTGGTGCCTAGCATGCAGAAGTGACCAAGCAAATTTCACTCTCCAAGCATTTTACTTTATAAAGTGATTTTATAAAGTTGGTAAGTGTACTTTTTAATTTAATGACTAAAAGTGACTTTATAAAGTTTAGGTCACTTAAGTGATTTAAGTGAACTCAATGTGAAATTAAGCCACGATCGTTGATCTTGAGATGGAAAGATTTAATATTTCCATTGAGATCTAGGATTAGGGGTTTTAGTCATTAATGATAATAAAATAAGAATGGGAGAGATAAAGAGGCACATAATTTTCCAAGAAGAGAGCAAGAGCGAGAGTTGAAGAGGTGAGAGATATTGTAATAGAAGGGGTGAACTTTCCAAGGAGAGGAATAACACGCAAACCAATAAATATTTCTAGGATTAATGCAGTCTGTACAATATGGATTAGAGTGACCATAAAATAGTGTATTTTTGGGTCATAGAATAGAAAATTGAGCATGAAAATCGAGGCAAATTCTGGCATGGTTTTTTAAGCATTTTATATAGTCAAGAAATCGTACAATTTTGTACAATATCTACAGGAATAGTGCATAGAAAGCAAGACTATTTCGTATAGCATTTATTGTTGTAGCTACCGTACATAGTACAAAATTCTGGGTACATATTTCGAGGAGAAGATTGGAACATATTCAAGGTGTATTAGTGGCACAATTATCGAGATAAGTTGGTGTATTTATTGTTGGAATATTTTGCTATAAAAGATCATTTTTCTGTGAGCTCTAGAAATAATAAAATCTCTCTCTCTATTGGTTTTCCCTTCAAGGTTTTTCTAGGGGAATTTCCCAAATATCTTTGTGTCAAATGTGAATGGTATTTGTCTACTGTTCATTTATTTCCACTGCAAAGTTCTTAGTCATTTGTATTTTTTATCATAAAATACAATTGGATTTTTTGGGTTTAAATGCATTATTTTTGAAGTTTTATTGGAGACATAAAACAAAATTTGGCTAAGTGTTTGATGAAATCCCTACAAGAGAACTAGTTTATAGACAATTTTTCCACACATGTTTAGGGCTCTAAGAGCTATCCCCACTGTGTAAAACCTCATAATAATGCCCATACAACACATGTAAGTCAAATATTTAGTTATATAAGTTGTGTGGTGGTTTTGGACCTTGTGCATGGTCCATGAACACTACAAACCTCTTTTATACCCTAAGATTTATCAACACTTTTTGAACACTTCTTTTAAAACTCGGTTTAATAGATGGTGTAGTGCTTCCCATTACTTTGTGCAAGAACAAAACTAAGAAGCTCATTGTATCAACTCAAGAAAGTAGAGTGAAAACTTAGGTTGAGCTCTAAAGCTGAAGCTAACAAAAGCATGGACAAAATATTTCTTAGAATGGAGACCAAGGGACATTGTGAACAATTGCATTGCAATACATGCATAAAACAACAATTTTAGAACAAGAATATGTTAGCGAAGAATGGGTTTAGAGACCTAGATGTTTAGAAGATTCATATGAGGAATATGTTATATTTTTCATAAACTAGGTATCCCTGAGGGTTAGCTCAATTGGTCTAAATCTAGATGTGATTTTATCGTGCTTGTTGTTGGTCACATGTTCGACTCTCTTGATTCCCCTAGGGTGAGGCCCCATAATCAAGGCTGATGGTTTACCTCACTTACCATCCATGGATCATGGGGAATTATTTGGAGGGTTTTCCATGTGTACATTTCTTCGGGAAAAAATGTTTCATAAATTAGATTCTTACACCTTTTGGACTAGGGAATTGATACCCATCAATCCATCAATTATGTCAATATTTGCTTAAATTCTTTTTTTCTTTTTTCCAAAGAAAATATATTTCTCCTCTCTCTC